>JASJUZ010000401.1:600000-871315 GCA_037159825.1 Tupiocoris notatus | reverse complement strand
AATAACATTGTGATGAATCTAGTTTTTCCCCTCACTACGTCAACGAAATAGGTTTTTCTTTTAATTTTGGAGTAAGCTAGCAGTTTTTAGGAGGTTCCAATGGTACTATCGAAAGTCCACCAACTATCGATAGTCCGAAGTAAAATCGATCTTGGTTGAAGCGAGAACTATCGATAGTCAAATCGCAGTGCAACACCTTAGACTTCGAGCCATATTGAAAGCGATTGCAGCGCTGCCGTAGGATTGTCGCTAAAAGCCTCATTTTCAGATTGTCTCGATTTTTATCTGATAAGGCCTTAGTGGATAACGCCGAGAAGCAGTGTCTCTTTTCAGCTTTTCAGTCACCTTATCGGTGTTCCTCTAGCAACTTGTCGTTGGCGGAGTTCGTTTCGAAGTTGTAACGTTCTATTAAATGCCAATGCCTCATTGTTACAATGGCTTGGTCCCTTAGCGGGCGACGATTCTATTGTTTCCATGGCAACATCCGAGTGCTGCTCAGCCTACTGCCGATCGTCTTCATCGTCAATGTTTTCCTTTACGTGTTGCTATTTACTAAATCCCGCGTCATGGTTTTACAAGTGGACGATATCGCGGACAATCTAGCGGTCGACGTGGAAAGTTTGAAATTGCTGAATTCGACGAAAAATGCCAAACGTTGCAGCGTGTTCGGTGCTGGCGACAATGCTGTGACGAATCGGCCAGGGGAAATTGCACTTGATGGGCTCGTCGAGAAGTACGATATTCGACCTGGAGGCGCTTGGCGGCCGAAAGATTGTATATCGTTGTATCGGGTCGCAATTATCGTTTGCTACCGCGATCGTCCCGATAATCTGAAAAATTTCCTCGCCTATATGCATCCGTTTTTAGCTGCTCAAAACCTCGACTATCGGATCGTCGTCGTCGAACAAGCGCCCGGCAGGCCGTTCAACAGAGCCAAACTGTTCAACATCGGCTTTCAGGAAATCGAAAAGCTCGGCAGCGGCGGAAAGAATCTCGACAAAGCGCCGTCGTGCTATATTTTCCACGATGTAGATCTGATACCGCAGAATCCTCAAAATATCTACGCTTGCACGATGCTCGTTCGACATATGTCAGCCAATATAGACATATTCGATTATAAGGTGCCCTACGATTCGATCATCGGAGGTGCCGTTGCTGTCGGTCGTAAACATTTCCTAGAAGCCAACGGTTTCTCAAACACGTTCTTCGGCTGGGGCGGTGAAGATGATGATTTTTACAACCGAATCACGCGAAATGGAGAGCGCGTGTGTCGCTATGCTGCCGACGTGTCTAGATACGTTATGCTGTCGCATAAGAAACAGAAACCGAGTGCTGACAGGTACTATTTCTTAGTAACAGGGAAAGATAGATATGCCACCGATGGGCTCAACTCGCTCAAATATACAGTTGTCAAGTTCGAAATGCTGCCGTTGTATACACGAATTTTAGTCAATATTTAATGCGTAAAAGGTGACAAGGTTTCCTAAATGCAAAGCTGGTTTGAAAGCATGTATCATAATAGCATAAAGGAAAGGGTTGAGCGAAAAACGCTGCAATGGAAAGAGCGGACTTCGATCGATCTGATTTTTCAAAGCTTGTTTATTCGTTGTTGTTCTGTCGCATCCATCATTCTTCACTGTTGAGATTGAGGGGGAGAAAAACATGGCGACTTGTTCTTCTGTTTTTTTATTAGCTTGCCAAGCACTTTCGCCCCTTCGGGCATCATCAGCGCTTCATAGTTCCATTACAAGGTATCCACGGCCATGCCCAAAGGGGCGAAATTGCTTGTTAAGCTAATAAAAACAGGAGAACAAGTTGCCATGTTTTTCTCCCCCTCAATCTCAACAGCGAAGAGAGCCTGTTTAGTTTCACAAATTGATTCTTCCCAACCTGACGTAATACGTAGAATTTCTGCTCAACTTTAATCAACAAAATTATAGTCCTTTTATTTATTTTATTTTATTTTTACTAATTCACTGGCGCTGAGACTGGAATCCCATTTCACGAGGAGACGAAGAAATTGTCACGAATTCCTCTAATTGTAAATGAGTTGTATTGTTTCATCGATTTTGGTGTTTAGGCCATCATCATTAACTTGTAAGTTGAGATAACAATGATACTCGAAGCGCTGAATGATGACGCCGATGATAGTCTAAATGCCGAAATCGATAAAGCAGCATATAACTCATTTAAAATTATTAGAATTCGTGACAATCTCTTTAACTCCTATCTTGAGATCGTCCAAATTAACAATATAATGCTATACAATACGATCATATACAATCTCTTCGTCTCCTATCCTTGAGATCATAGTCCGCTTTTTCCATGTCTGCATTTTTCAACCATGTGAATCGCAATCTCAAAATAATATACCGCGGTATTGATCGCTTGATCGTATTACTGTATCATAATACTCAGAGATCTGTTTCAAAATCGGCTGTTCTTATCTGGGAGTTCTCAAATCACTTGAAGAAGGGAAACTTTTTTATTCAACAGGCCTGGACCAAAAAACTTGATAATCCTTGAGAGACATGTTACTAAGATACCGGTATTTTACTGATGAACGCTACTCCACGCCATTTAGCCGTCATTCAATTATCCGTGTAGCATGTACCTTTGAAGAAAAAATTAAATTAAAAACCGACACAAAATCGGGAAGCTATTTTTTTTCCAAAAACGAGAGCACACAACGCTATAATTTGCAAGATGGGAAAAACTCGTTGTTGCGAGTCTGTTTATAGATTTTAATTACTTTCATAATATAAATCTCGATGAATTGTAGCAACATTGTCACTATGAAAGAAATCTTCTCTCATGAAGTGTGATTCATGCATGGTCGGTGAACATATCAGAATAAGCGACTGCGTTCTAATATTTTTCGCTCTGGGCAATTATTTAATTATGGTTATTCAAGGCTGTAGATAAGGAGGTAAATGTTTGAAGTAGTTGCGCATAATAATGTGAGTCTCATGACGAAATCAGTTCTTTATACAAACCTCTTGTTTTGTGTGACTGCTTGTTATTTAACAAAGTGATTTTTTTTGGGTAGCCTTTTTTTTTGAAGAACCTGGGGTTAGACTCACTCTAGAAGCAAACAACTGCAACAACAGCTGTGGTTTTCTATTTCATTTCCATCTCTTAATAGAGTTCTTGGTTTATACAAAAAGAGATGGAACGATAAACGAAATCATTCCGACGTTATGGAAATCATTTTGAGGAGGGTTTTAAGTTTTCTCTGATGGAAATTATTTCTTTTCACAATTGAACCAAAATGGCACCCCGACTTCATCATGGAGCACAAAGTATTGAACCGAGCTTTTTAATATTTGAAACAAAAATGACCTGATGAATAGTCAATTTTTTCTCATGTTGATCAGAGTCACTATTCAGTTGCAATCACATTGTTAAAAAAAAATGTTTAGCGAGTAAGTCGGTCTTGGAATTAATGAGTGAATTTTAGGGTTATACGAGTGAATGTGTCATTGCTAATTCCCAACACAATCAATATGGTATAGCGTGTTTTGTCAAAGGTACATAGTAGTAGTATTTTGCGAATATTTCTAGCAAGTAAGCACACCATCGAGCGCCTCTTTCGAAGTCTTCCTGTGGTCAAACCACAATAATCAACAATCTTTTTCCAATGTAAATTTGATTTTGTCTGTATTCTTTAAACCGTTTCGTAATGAAATAAGTAAGGTCTTGATGGAAAATAATCGAACGGTCAAAATTTTCTGACACGGTTGTCCAAGCTAAGTTTTGTCCAACTGGCCTATTACTAAGGAAACGTTAAACCTGAGGAAAAACCGCTTCACAATTTTTCTATACTCCGATTTAAATTTTCTGGTATTACTGAGACGTGGAGAAAATTTTTCGTCTAATTTGAACATCGTGTTTTGTCATGCTTGGTACAATTATAATGAAAATTATAGAAGAATTATAATAAAAATTAAATACCAATTATAATAAAAATCCAAAAAATCTTCCAAAGCCCTCGACAGTAAATTGTACGAAATACGGTGTAAAATTCCCTTGTTTTTACCAAATATGCGTCATGAAATGGATTCAGACACGTTTCAACATTTAACCTCTACAATTGGTAAAATAGAGTATTCACGAAGTTGAAAAGAAAATAATAAACCTCTCGAGAATTGAGAATATTTTCCGTACTTCTAAGATTGGACTTATTTTCACTTCGAATTGGCCATTCAATTGCTGAATCATTTTTAATATTGCCAGCACTGAGCTCAAAAGAGGTTCATGTATCTATAAAAATTCCTTCGCGTTTCGATTGCAAACTGACAACTGCTCGACTGAATTTTTTTTGTCCGATAGATTTAACTGAAAATTATGTGATCCTTAATTGCACTCGAAAGATCTGAAAAAAATGTTCCGTTTATACATAATGCAAATGGGTACTAATAATATTCAAATTTTCAAGAGAAAAAGTGGATTCATGGTGTTATTATTGTCAACTGTTCTACAATACATGATACTGCGTTTAAAACCATGAATACTTCTCCTTTTATAATCATATTCATCTATATATTTTCCAATAGTGGACAAGGAAAGGAAATTTAATAACTGTGATATTCGTTACCAATTTCGTTCGCTCAATTTTTCTTTCTCCAATGTACTTAACGATCTGAAGGGAATCTTCTATTTTTTCTTTAACGTTACTATAAGCAATCCGCGCAATAAATAGGTTCTAAAATAATGTTAATTAAGGCCTCTAAATGTTTGCTAATGTTATGGTCATTTCCCATTGTTTCGTACGTTTTGTTCTGCAAGTGTGAATTATCTACAATTTGTGTACAACTAAGTCATTGTAGAATAGAATCGAGTCTCTCCTATCTAGAGATCTGAAGTATTGAATCGTCTATTTGCTATGTATACACGTTCAAGAGAAAGAGACTGTCAAAAATCATCTTTGTCAATTTTTTTGTCTCGGTTTATTTGCCTGGAATACAATTTTTGTTCACGTAGTTGTCATCTCCGTTCATTTCCGTAGGATTTATGACGATTTTGTCTAGTATTGGGTGTAGCTGTTGCAACAGCAGTTAGAGATTTTCCTATAAGAACCTCCTCCTTTTCACGTTTGAACTTCCTGATCAAATTAACGTTTCGATCTGCTTAGTTAATAAATCGATCCGTAGGTAGAAAATAAAAAGGTTGTGTACGAATCGAATTTTACGATCTTCCTTCGCTGTGGAAAGTGTCGCTGATATTTTCGGCGGCTTCGACCTGCCTCAACTAATGTAAAAGCCTGTGTTGAATAAATGTTCTCGTTAGCGTGATTTTTTCCAGTAATTATATTTGTAGTGCGTATTATAGCGTTTTTGAATAAATTCTTCATTTTGTGGCTATCGTTCATTCTATTCGACCTTGGGAATGTTGCGAATTGTGATTGACAATATTTCACTTTGATTTACGTTTCTCGTGTTTTGTTTTCTTTCTACGAACATTTTCGTCTCTTTTCACAAATTATGAAAGCTCATAAATGGAACTCATTTCAAGCTAACACAAAACTGGTGTATTTTATCAATTAACGAACATACGTCGTTTATTTGGTTACCATTGTTATAGCTAACCAAAGTTGAGTTAAATCCCCCATCAGAAAAGTGACAATTGCTCTTGCTATTATATGGAAGCAAGCCGTAACTTGGTTTTTGTGCTTCTCATCTTCGTAGAAGGTTGTTTTGGAGAAGTTGTTCTTACGATTAATATTTGCCCTTTTACAACTGGTTATTCTTCTTTGAATCCAGTTTGCACCAAGGTGAATCGGACTTGCTCAAACTTGGGCGTTATTTGCAAATGTTGTAGAGAATAATGAATGTCAGGGCTATTACATAAAGAATTGAGGTAGAATATGTAACAGATTATTATTTCCTTACAAGGAAAAGAATCAAATCTCCAGTGACGCCGCACATATATGAGTTAGGGGTCGAGAGTGGGAGCAATATCAAACGCTTGAAAAATGACACTTGCACCCTCTCGAGTTGCTCATCATATCGTTAGTTCCTTCCTTTGAAAAATAAGTTAGGGCTGTTCGTACCAAGGATTTAAAAATGCTACTGTGGTTTATTATTCCTTCACTTCAATAATGTTTAAGAGGACGATCCATTTGTGATTGTAATTATTCCGAACATTTGTGAACGTTCTAACGAAAAACAGATTGGAAACTACAAGAAAAAAATCCGCAGCAACTGTTGTAATTTTAATCATTTTTATTTATCATTATTTTCAAATTAAAAGCTAAATTTTTCGCCTAACGGTAAAGCTGAACAGAGTATTTGGCGACCATACCAACGAGTATAGAACGATTTTTATAACTCCAAGAACTCTTGAAACGTAAAACATCAAATTTTGAGGGGTGTTTAGAAAATGTTGTTTTCTTGGGCGATCACAATGGTTTATTATTGAATCGTAAATGCCAAATTTCTGAAAATCTCCCAAGTTCAACACAAAAGCTGCAATAACTCAAGAAAAAAAAAACCAATTGACCCCGTGATGGTCTCTTTTGATTCAGCTTTTTCTGAAAAAACGACGGAAAATGCGAATTTTCTCCCCTTCAAAACCCCCAAAATACCCTCAATATTGAGGTAGCGATTAGTTCAAGGAATTGAGCCATTGTCAGGCCAAGATTGATTCTTGGTGATAATGTTAAGAAATTAGCTTTCATAGTTTTGTCAACTCGAACACTGCGATAACTCGAACACCAATAAAGCTATCGACCCCGAGATGGTCTCATTCGATTCAGCGTCCAAAAATCTATAGAAATTCATACCAAATACACCTTTTTCAGAAAAACCTTGGAAATGATTAATTTTCTCCCCCTCAAAACCCCCCAAAAACCCCCTTAAAATTGAGCTAGCAATCTGATTCAAGAAGTGGGCCTTTGTGAGACCGAGATTGATTTTTGATGGAAATTTCAAGAATGTAGCTGTTATAGTTTGGCCGGAAAAGTGTTGACGGTGGACAGGCAGATTTTTTTTTAATTGGATATTCGGATTCTACATGCCTTGAAACGTAATACGTCAAATTTTGAGGGGGTGTTAGAAATTTCTTTTCTTGGGCGATTACAATGGTTTATTATTGAATAATGAACCCAAAAGAAGAAGAAGAGCGAGAAACCATACGATCCGCTGCTCTCACACTTCAACTCTCAAGGCCGCGTCTCACCCAAAGGAAAATCGAACGTTGAACTAGTTCTGCTAAAGTTAGCTTGAGAGATGCGATCATTTTCGGATGCAATGATATGATCGACAGAAGTGGATAATCGTTTGCTTTCAATTTACAGATAATGGAGTTGCAAGAGGCCAGCCGGATTCACCAAGGCCTGTTGCACGAGCGGTCGAAGTCGCTGCAAGAGATTGGAGCCATCGTGAAAACGTGGAAGAACCGTCTGCCTGTGATTTCTGACGATTTGAGCCATTGGAGCGACGTGTTCACATGGAGGCAGCACCATTATCAATTCATCATCAAACACGTTGATGCAAAACACGAACAGGGCACGAGCCAAAGTGTTTTCGGCGTGCATGCATCAGCTCAGGTGCCTTCATAATTCGATTTGACCCATTATTTACAACTGGAACGAATTTAGCTGGACCTCACTTTTAACCTATGTTTTTCTCTCATCTTTCTCAGGCTATAATTCATTTTGGAAAAATCGCTCGAAAGCACAACTTGACTGGAGTTTGTCTTGACGCCTTGGCCAGGATTTACACAATACCGAGCGTCCCAGTTGATGATTGTTTTTACAATATCAGACAGCGAGTGAAATGTCACCTTCAAATGGCCCAAGTCACCGGTGTGAAAGATCTTCAAGAAGGATTTGAAGTCATGGAAACGTCTGATATCGGGTATTTCTCAAATGAACTCACGGCCGAGTTTTTGGCACTGAAAGGGATGCTTCTCGCTCAACTTGGTAAGCTTGGGGAATACTCATCTGTTACTATCTTTGAATTCATCATTTTGGTTTATTATTCAACAATAAACCATTGTAATCGCAAAAAAAAAATGGTTCGCCCCTTAAAATTGGATGTTTTACGTTTCAAGGCATGTAGAATTCGAATATCCAGTGAAAAAAATTCTTTACGTCCGCCGTCAACACTTTTCTGACGAATCTCTTAAAGCTAAATATTGAAGTGTTCACCAAAAATCAATCATGGTCTCAAAATTGCTCAATTCTTTAGCCAAATCGCTACCTCAAATTTAAGGGTTATTTTTGGGGGGTTTTGAGGGGGAGAAAAGTATTTTCCAAGGCTTTTCAGAAAAAGGTGTATTTGGTATCTATTTCTATAGATTTTTGAACGTTGAATCGAATGAGACCATCACGAGGTTGATTGATTGGTTCTCGAGTTATCGCCGCTTTCGTCTTGAATTTGGGAGATTTTCAAAAATTTTGCACGAGGTTATAACTCGAGAGACACAATCGTTCACAGAGGTTCCGTGTTGACGAGCCAGCCTCTCAGCTTTTCTGCTAGAGAGCATTTCAAAGATGGTTTCAGCGCGGACTATGGGGCGATGTAGAAAGCTCGGTAGTTTTGTCAATTCTCGTAGCTTCATTTTGGATTTGGCAGATCGGCTGCCGACATATATAATTATAGGGGTATTCATGATCTCCGTCAAGATGTCGAGATTGATAAGGTTGCCATGGAAACTAACTCGACTGGACATGTGCAGTTCTTCATTTCACAACTCGATCGAGAAATCGAATTCGATCCGAAAAAGCCTCGAAAAATTAAGATTTGGCGTTTGCACTTGTAAACATACAAAACAAAAACATGTCTGTCAATTATTCAATTGCGAATTGTTCTTCTTCGAATCTTTTTGCTCCACTCTACAATTTCACTTCAATTTCTGATCGTTCGTTTTTTTTAATCGTTTTTCTTTATATTTGTTATCTATTCGTTCATATTTCTATTCGGTACATTAACCTCTGGAGAGTTTGGAGTGCGATGCCTTCAATGGCGATCTCTTTCTGACTTTTTTCGGCATGGTGACGCTAGATTTGGAACTTAATGAAATTACCAAGTAAAATAATGAAAAACACGGCCACTAGATGAAAACGAACGCTTGAGGTGACAAAGAAAACAATTGAAAATGGTGGCAGCGGTTTTGTTATCAGCTACATCAGCTAATTAGATTTGGTTACCATGGAGCTCTTATTAGTTGAGTAGATTTATATTGGTTGGATTTGTTGATTTCTCGATCTCTTACTGGGAGGATCTTCATAATACGCAAGCTTCTTGACACCGATCATGAATACCCATAATATAATAAAATAAAATGTTGGAATCTCCTGTAAAATTTGTGGTTGTATTTTTTTTCTAAAACTCCAAACTTGTCAGGATAGTTGGACAGAGATTTTTTCCTTGGTCTTATGTGTTAATAAGAGTCAGACCATAAAAATATTTATATCTAAACCCATGGTCGCTAATTGAACGTTCATCTATGGAATTTTTTCTACTAGCCAAGACTGATGATACGGAAAATTAGTTTGAAAATGATTAAGTGTGTGAAACGGATATGAAAATGATCCAAAGTGACTCCATTAAAGGGGTTTTATGGAATGTAGAGTGTTTAGTTCATATAAGTGAACTTTTGTTGTGTCTTTGGAGGAATTACAATATCGAACATTTTCAGGTCACATCGCTGAAGCGGGTAACACATTCCCAGTTGCGGTTCAGAAACATGACACTCTTGTCAAGGGTTGGGCTCTTTGGGGGGATTTCCTTGAATCCCAATTCATCAAATCGCCCAATCCTGACATTAGTTTGGGCGTATCTGCCATCACATGTTTCCTTCATGCGTGTAGACATCAGAACGAGTCAAAGTCAAGAAAATATGTAGCCAAAGTAAGGCCAATGCTTGTATAACATGCCGATAAGCGATTCATCATAGTAATATAATAATTTGGGAATATTTATTTTCGGTCGATCTTTGCTACAATATTTTTTTTAATTAATATTTTTTTGCAAAGGTTTTATGGCTTCTGACGTACGATGACGATAAATTCTCGCTAACCGAAGCTGTTGACAAGTATGTAGTAGGAGTACCTCCCATTCAGTGGTTGCCTTGGATACCTCAATTGTTGACGTGCCTAGTTTGGAACGAAGGCAAATTCATGTTGAACATTTTGAATCAAGTGAGTTTATTTTAATTCGTACTCGAATGTGATAAAATCTTGACCCCTTGATATAATGCCTTGCTCTTCTAGGTCGGACGCACTTTCCTGCAAGCTGTCTATCTGCCAATCCGCACACTGTTTCTCACATTGAGGATTGAGCAACAGTTGCTCGAGCGCTATAAATGTGCCGATAGACAGGTAGGTATTACTGTGAATAATTTCATCTCATGTTCTCTGCTTGTGAAATTCATCGAGTCCTCCAAGGCCCATTTTCTTTATTATTTATTTATTTTGTGACTGATGCGTGTCATAATTTATGAGGGCGGGAAGTTCCCCATGCATTTCTAATGAACTCTGTGGTACCTCCTCTGTCGGTTATCTCAAACTTTTGTAACTATTAGTAGCTACCTCTAATGTTGTTTCAATATTTTGTGCTAATTATTTTTATTTGTTACAGTGCAATCCAGGTACGAGGTCAGAACTTCAAAAAATACGAAGCGGTCTGTTCAAACTACAATATTTCTTATAAAAAATTACTGATTGTATACTTGAAGTAAATTTAGACAACCTCGAATTGCTTTTCTAACTTTAAACTTCCTCTGTGTTTCGGAATTATTTTTTGCAAAAAAGAAAAACTAATTTGTTAGTAATTATTTGACCGTTGGAATATCCTATAAATCGATAGCCACGTTGCAAAAACCTGCGAGTGAATTTTGAAGAACATTTTAGGAGGGCCAAAAAACTGCGTAACTTTGGTTCTTCGAACTCAAGATTTTCGGTGTAATATTTTCTGTTTGCCATTGAGGAGTAATAAGAAGTCACACCTGTGACTCTCGGTCCCAAAATGTGAGTTAGGCAGGACTTGACTAGAAAACGCCAAAATATGGATTTTGGTAAAAATTTTATCTTACAGGTTTTTGCAATGTGGCTTTCGAAATGCTTCACTGGTCAGGGTAATATTTTTTAGTTCTACTGAAGCGCAGAAATTGCATAATGTGTCACTTTTGAGTTTCTTCACTGAAGTTTTTCCATCAACCGTTAATAGTTTCTTTATTTTCTACCTTTGTTCTCCAGGAGTAACTGATGCTGAATCAATTAAAGCTACCGAATCTATGGTTAGCTGCACGAAAATTATGCACAGCCTTAGAGATACACATCCGACAGTCGTATTGGCACTTGAAGGATTCGTCGACCAGGTGAATAATCCTATTCTTTTTCGAACCTTGAAATCCATTGCAAATCTGTTTTTATATTTTCAATCGATTTATTTTTCAATCATATATTTTTTCTCTTTTAGTTCGTTTGGCTCCGCGAGATTTGGTACGAGGAAGTGCTTCGACAGTTGAGGCAAGGATTGGCCAAATGTTACGTTACGGCGTTTGAAAACCGCGGAGCTGTGAGCGAAGCCACCATCACTCCGCATACTCAACATTTTGTGTGCAAAGTTGTCTCAACGTTTGGCATTGGAGTCGGTAATAATATTTTACATATTTTCAATATAAAAATAGCTTTGAAGTCTAGGAATCGTATGTCACAAAGAGTGAAAACCGCTTCAGTCAAATTGAGTTCTGTTTTTTTTTTTTTTTTTGGCTTCCTCAGCATTGCTTTCATGTTGTTGAAAAAGCCGCTGGAGGAAAGTGACTGTAAGATTTTGCTGAACTTAATTTCTGTGCCGCAAAAAAAGAGAAAAAAAACCGGGAGCGGTTTTATTGCACATTAATAATTCAGTCATCGTTACGGCTGAAATATTTTATTCAATTGCATAATTTCTCCCCCTGTTAGTAAGAATACCCTTTTTTCTCTACGGAATATATCTTAACCATACACTTTCATTTATCCTTCGACAGAAAACGTAAAGAGCTCGTCGAATTCATCGGTGATAAGTTCGGGTTCCGAAAGCCTAGCTAAACGAGCTGAAGCGACTATTCAGGATCCGGATTTTATCAAGATGAAAGAACTGTTTTCCAGCGATTTCGACTTTTCCGTACCCGGAGCGATGAAACTTCAGAATTTCATTCACAAATTGAAAAAATGGATCAGGATGCTCGAGGCCAAGACAAAATTGGCACCTAAGTAATTATTTGACACATTAATTTGCTAAAATTTGTGAATCGTACGCGCAGTTGATTTTTATGAGTTGGATTTGTGTTTATGTTGTTCTATTTTGATGTAGAATTGAGCTGATAGAAGCTGCCTCTATTTATTCCCAAGGATCGCGTACATTTACAAAATATTTTCTATTTCCAATTTTTCAGATCCTTCCTCATTGAAGAGAAATGCCGCTTTATCAGCAGCTTCAGCTTACAAACAGTTGAAATTGAACTTCCTGGAGAATTCCTTCTTCCGAAGGTGAAAATTTAAATTATCCGTTAAGTTTTCGTCAGTTGCTCCACATCTCAAATCTAGGGGACACTTGATGATTAGATCCGGGGCCAACGATTTTTGAGAGAGAGCAAAATTACCTTAGTTGTGTTTGTCTGTTATCGAACCCGCATTGGCGGAAATTGCAACTTAGCTTGTGTTAGATGATGCAGAGGGAGTTCTTCTGAGAAACTAACTAGGGACAAACCATTATCCTTTTTTGGGGGCTTTTTGGTTTATTATTAATAATAAACCATTGCAATCGCCCAAGGAAAAAAATCTAACCCCCTCAAAATTTGATGTTTTACGTTTCAAGGCATGTAGAACACGAATATCCAAAAAAAAAAATTCTGTTCGTTCACCGTACGCCGTCAACACTTTTCCGACAAAACTATAGAAGAAATATCCTTGAAATTTTCACCGAAAATCAATCTTAGTCTGACAATGGCTCAATTCGTTAGCCAAATCGCTAACTCAATTTTAAGGTGTTTTTTGAAGGGGAAAAATTCTTATTTTTCAACGTCTTTAAGAAAACGGTGTATTGGTATCAATTTCTATAGAATTTTGGACGCTGAATCGAATGAGATCACCGCTAGATTGATAACTTTATTGGTTCTCGCAGCTTTTGTGTTGAACTTGGAGATCTTTTTCTTAGCCGATTACAATTTTTTATTATTGAACAATTGACCAAAATAAATCAAACTCAATGCAATTTTCAGTAAATATTCTCCCGGAAAATGTGCAAAACTTACCGGATTTTGGATAACACACAGTCCTTCCAAAATATTACCTCTCAAAGTTTTTCCTGTTCGATTTTACTGTCTATTTAAGTCATGATTTTTTTACGTTTGAGGTCTCAAAATGTTCGTCTTCAGCCGAAAATAGTCTTATTTGAGATACTTATAAGATAATTAAGGATATCTTATTTTAAGTATATTTATATACATCTCTAGTTTGCCAGTGTTCCCTATTAATAGATTAGTAGTCCATCAAAGCCTGCTGATGATGCTTATTGGTATAGTAAGTTCTTGAATAATAATTGATAGATGCTAGCGACTGGAATTCATATTTTGAAAGGTTCATCTTTAACAGAATTTTGGAAAATCTCAAATAAAAAATTGTCATCACCTTGCAGCCTTCTCCGTACCACGTGAAAATCTCACGTTTCATGCCGCGAGTTGAAGTTGTCCAGAAGCATAACACAGCAGCTCGACGGCTTTTCATCCGAGGGCACAACGGCAAAATATACCCGTACTTGGTAGTCAACGATTCTGGTCTCAGCGATGCTCGACGGGAAGAACGGGTGCTTCAATTGCTGCGAATGCTGAATCACTACCTTGGCAAGCAGAAGGTATTCATTCAGTTTTACTTCTTCGCAATTTCTCTGATTGATTAAAAAAATTCATTCAACCAAGGCTTGTTTTACAGTTTGATGAATTTGAATTAGGAGTCAGAAGGGCGAAATCGAGACCTTATGAAGTCTTATGGATGGCTTGGCCTTTTCTTGGTTTCTTCTGTTGCATTACTTCAAGATTTTCATTATTTTTTGTTCGCAGGAAACTTCTCGTCGCTTCCTGCACATAACTGTACCTCGAGTGGTCGCATGGTCAACGCAAATGCGACTAATTGAAGACAACCCCGCCTCCGTTTCTCTTCTTGACGTCTACAAAGGATCTTGCTCTACATTGGACGTGGAACATGACGCACCTGTATCCAAATACTATGATCGTTTAGCTGGTGTCCAGGTAGGTGAAGTAATAGTTACTCTGGAGTTCATTCTGAGCATTGTAAAAAATTAAATATAAATATGTACCTAATTTATTATATATAATTATTATATTTAATTTATTTATTGATTTATAAATTTAATTTGATTATATTAATTACCTATATCAATTATTATAATAATTATTTATATTATTATAATTATATTAATGAAACTTGATACATAAATATTTAATAAATAAATAAATTTATTTATTTATTCCATTTAATTATCTATAAAATAAATAAAATATTAAAATAAAAGAAATTTAAAATTAAAAATTAAACAGCTAAGTAAAAGTCTTTGTGGAAGCTTAATCAAATAGTTGAGTTTCCCTAGATGTAGATCCTTCTATTGTCTTTGGATTGTTTCCCGTTGTCAATATATCTTCTCTGGACTGAAACACAGTTTACGTGTGTTTTTTCAGGCGAGAGGCTTGCAAGCTAGCCATCAAATATTGAAAGATATTCTCAAAGATGTACAAACATCAATGATTCCTAAGACATTATTGAAAGACTGGGCTCTCAGAACGTATCCGTCCCCAACAGATTACTGGACGTTTAGAAAAATGGTGAGAATTGAAGTTTGATTATTCTTTGTATTTGTTCTGTGTCGATTTGAATTTGCTAATTAATAATTCCTTGCAGTTCACCCTTCAACTGTCACTCACTTGTTTCTGTGAGTATGTTCTCCATTTGACAAGACTGAATCCGGATATGCTTTACATCCATCAAGATTCAGGCCTTCTTAACGTGTCCTATTTCAAATTCGACGTCGAGGATATCAAAGGTGGGTCACTGAGGGTATATTTTTCATTAGTTTCACTTAATCCTCGTCCGTTTACGTTTGAAAATCAATAATTGAAGCCTTTTTTAATAGTTATATTCCATGCGATTTATTCTAGGTGAACTGAACGCCAACCGTCCAGTTCCGTTCCGTCTAACGCCCAACATTCAAGAGCTGTTGACCGAAACTGGTATCAGCGGTCCGCTAACAGCGAGCATCATAGCGACTGCAAAATGTCTAGTGTATCCGAACTTCGAAGTCACCTCAATTCTGCGAGCCATCCTACGCGATGAGATGATTTTTATTCTTAAAAAGGTAACACCAACAATAACGTTATGATAAAAAGGTTAAGTTGCATTTAAAATAGGCGATAAATCATTAAACTCTCTCAAGTTGCTCTTCTATTCAATACTACACCATTTTGATCGACCAAGAAAAAAGTTTCCTTACCCCCCTAAAAATGCGACGTTTTACGTTTCTGTAAAAATCAAAATATAGTCGATATGCAAAAAACGCCGAACGTACGGTATGTGACCCATGCGATAAAATTCCGGCATCATTCAATCGCCCTCCCAAACATTTCAAGACCTGAAGCGTTCAATTAAGTTTTTTAGCCTTTAAAAATCAAAATACGTGCTAGTGAAATAGCGAAAAATGATCATAACGTACTGCGTGTGAGCCAATTTATAGAAAATCAAGGGTTATTTTTTGCCATAATGAACATTTTGAGACCTCAAACGTTTAAAAATATAAACTATTATAGCCTGTAAATATCAAAATAGAAAAATTTTGAACGGTTATATCTAGGAAGTGTGTTCTCCTAAGTTTGGAACCGGCCATTGATCCAATCAATACGAAATAACTTTTGTGAAATAGACTCATTTTTATAGCAAGGGGACCCAAATATACACAAATAAGGAAACTGAAAAAGGCGAATTACGAGGAAGTACGGTGTTTTGACCCCAATAATAAACATCAAGCGATATTCAGCTGTCATATTGAAAAATTTGAAAGTCCTCCAGGGTTCAAATATATTTATTTTTGCGGTCTACAAAAATAAAAATATTGTCAATATGCGTATAACGCGGAAGTACTGTATGTGACCCGCTTGATAAAAATCAGGCAATATTCAATCGCCGTCCCAAACATTTCAAGACCTTGAACGTTCAAATATATTGATCCTTCCAGCCTGTAAAAATCAAAATACTAAATACGCACTAGTGAAATAGCGAAAAATGATCATAACGTGGAGGTGTGGTGTGTGACCCAATATCCAAAAAATCTAGGGTCATCTGCTCGCCATAACGAACATTTAAGACCTCAACCGTTTAAAAATATTGACTCTTATAGCCTGGAGAATTTGAAATAGAAAAAAAACTTGTTCAGAAGTGTTACTGAGTATAGTAATATAAACATTTCTTCCCAATTCACCTCCGTTCCGAATTCGACTTTTCAGACGATCACAATACTTCCGTTTACTATGTAAACATGGAAGTAAAAGTGCTGAAATAATTATACTTGTTGGATAGAAAAAAAACAAAATGGCACAGAACTTTCTTTCGAGAATGCTAATATAATAGCTTCAGATCTCGTGGGCAGTTGGAGTTTTTTTTTAAAACATAAACGTGGAAGTTGTGGTTACTTTCTTTTAAATAATAGATTTGGGACGTATGATTTTACAAAGTGAACAAAACTCTTACGTTTTTCAAAAACCACGTAAGGTTCTACGACTTACTATTATCTCTGCTCATGTGCAAGGTTTTGATAGTTGTATTGGCTTAAAAGCCCGTTGGATCTTCGACTAAAAATAACTTTACTTTCTCCACGGCCGAACCTGTTTGGAGAAATCAGAGGTTTCTGTGTCATTTCCTAAATGCCGATGAGTTAACCGCAAGGATTATTAAAGCTATTAAATTATTTCGCTGCTTTCCGCCTTTCCTATGCCAACGACTCGACTCGTATCTCGTCTTTGAATGTCACTCTACCGGTCACGGCCAAATTGAGTTCGTTGCCCTTGAAATCGAACAGACCGTTGCCTTTCTGTATATTCGAGTCGAAAGCTAATGTTTAGTTATTTCTCGTTATAAGCAGAATCTTACCGTTTTGCGGAATTTTCAATATTTTAGGGAAATTAATGTCGAATTAAGCGTTTCTCTTATCTCCATGTACCGTAGAAAATTGAAACTCGTCTGCTAAAAAAATTCCATTGTTCGTATGAGCTTGCAACTTCTATTGCAAATGAATACACTTATCGACGAGTGTCAATTTTATTTTATCATCGTGACTTGCCTCTTTGAGAATGGCCTTTTATACAGCAGAACCGTCTCGCATCAGTTATTACAATTGCATAATACGTCGACCTTGAGAGCAGGTTTTGCTCAAACGGAAGAGAAATCGTATGAAGACGACATTAGAGCGAACTGTACGTGCAATAGCCAAGAAACTTGGAACCGTTCAAATATGGAGCGGAAAAAGAACTACATTTGGACGATTAATTCAATTCATGATATTAAAGTATTGCCCGAGTTGCTAGTTTTGTGTTTTTTCCCAGAACGAAAAAACCGACAATTTTTTGTTCAGATTTTTCGTTTTTAATTGAAATGAAATCTAAAAGAGCAAGAAGTATAAAGTTTTTTACTTACATGTTTACGTAGTAAATGGAAGTATTGTGATCGTCTGGAAAAATCAAATTCAGAACGGAGGTCCTATTGGAAGAAATTTCCATAGAAAATTATTTTTTGATGAAGTGTCTCTCCCAGTGAAAGTTCAAAATTAGCTTACATTGAATTTTGGATAATTTACTGTACATTCGAATTATAACCGTTCAATGTATTTTTTATTCAATTTTTACAGGCTATAAGAGTCATCGTTTTTAACTTTCGAGGTCTCAAAATGTTTGTTATGGCGAGCAGATGACCCTTGATTTTCCAACTATTGGCTCAGACACAGTCGTCATGAGCATTTTTCACTATTGCGTATTTTTTTCCTTCAAATTCAATAACTTTATTTGTATAATATTACAATACATTTAAGTTGATCAAGTAGGAACATGTTAGTGGTTGATCTGGCACTTGGGTGGGAGTTGGTGCCTCTGACACTCCCTTAATCACGCGCATTTTGTATTTTTCAGGCCGCAAAAGTCAATATATTTGAACGCTTACAGCTCAAAATGTTTGTTTGGCAGGGCGATTTTGGGGGTGTTTGGGCGATGTCTGATTTTTATCGCATACTGTACTTCCGCGTTTTTCGTATATTGACTATATTTTGATTTTTACAGACCGCAAATGTCAATATGTTTCAACCCTGAGGGAGTTTAAATTGGTATTTATCTCAGCTGAACGTCGCTTGGTTTTTATTATTCGTGTCGCATACAGTACTTCCTCGCACTTCGCGTTTTCAGTTATTTTAATCCGTGGATACCTTGTAATGGTGCTACAAAGCCCTGATGATGCCCGAAGGGGCGAAAGTGCTAGGCAGGCTGATAATACAAAACAGGAGAACAAGTCGCATTGGTTTTCTCCCCCTCAACCCCAAAGACGAAGTTATTTAAATCGAACGCTTTTGTATTTTTGGGTGTCCTTGCTATAATAATGACCCCATTCCACAAAACTTGACGAGTTTCCAGATTTTATTGTCGGTTAAGCCCATTTACCGACTCAAACATGGAAGTACTGCGTGACCTGTGAACGCCACTTGCCTAAAACGGTTTCACGCGCAAAAATTTCTACTCGCAAATTCGACGGCTCTTTTCAGTTATCGTTGTAACCGAATGAGAGATCAACTTTTTATCAGCCTACCTAATAATTGTTCGGCGTTTAAAACGAGCGCTCATTTTCGAATTTCGCTAATCGGTCTATTATTTTCAACCGTTGAATTTTTTTCAGAGACAAGAAGAAAAACAGGTGACTCAACTGACAGCGCCGACTGGTGAAGTCAAAGGTGAACAGATCATCAAAGCCGTGACAAGAGCGGTCGATTCGATTAACATTCGGCTCAACAGTCTTTCGCATTTCGACGGGACGGACAGCAAAGTAAATAATATTTGTACTACTATCAATTTCGTTCTAAGGTGCAAAGATGAATAGAATGTATTATATTGACGGTGGAGAATTGAGACCTCTTATCTCCATTTTGCCTACTTTAGATGAGAGCAAAAAAATGCATTATTTCTAAATCGCGGGATACGAGGTATCAAAAATTGAAATTTTGAGCCGAAATAATTAGAAAACCGACCAAATGAGCGCTAAAATCGGTAAAAACCAAGGAACTTACCTGATAAACAATAGTCTCATTTTTTCGTCAAAAATGGAGATACGAGGTCTCAGTTGTGATTTCAGAATTTCAATTAAGTATTGAAATTTTTTTTATTTATATTTTTGTATTATTTATATATATTTTTGAATTATTTGTTTCAATAAAATAATTATTGACATTATTGAATTGCGAATTGAATTGAAATGCGTGCGAGCCTCCGTTTGAGCTTTTGTTAACGCTTTTACGCCATTATCGTCGAGTTCACTGTATTAAATAATCGTTTGGTTCAACAGGTCAGCAAACTGGTCGTCGCTGCCAAGAGCCCCGACAATTTGTGTCGAATGGATCCCGCTTGGCATCCTTGGCTGTAGATTCTCGCAAAACCTATGAACTTTCAGCCGACTTGCGATGAATTTTTTCCCCTCGAATTTTCAGTATTTTTCAAACACCGGTTCACCGATGTTTTTCTCTCCAAGTTCTGTAA
The DNA here is from genome assembly GCA_037159825.1 of Tupiocoris notatus. Classification (NCBI taxonomy): domain Eukaryota; kingdom Metazoa; phylum Arthropoda; class Insecta; order Hemiptera; family Miridae; genus Tupiocoris; species Tupiocoris notatus. Next base: position 851,536 of record JASJUZ010000401.1, on the reverse strand, counting down.
ATTTATTGTAAATCACGTCTAATTTTATTTCAATCGTGCTCGTCGATCGATTTTCTGACGAATAAAATTGTTTTTCTTGTGTACGCTCTCTTATAATTGTCCAATTGTTTACGTAACATTTTCAACAATGCGCTCGGTTGGAACCGATCGCTGATAAGAATGGCAATTGTAAGATTCCCCCCTCAGGGAAGAAAAATTAATATCTACGGCATTCAAGGTTGATTACCTCCGACTGCGTCACGCGTGCTGATATTCAGTTTTTTATACGAATTTTTCAACCGCCGTTCAAACGAAATTTTCCCAGCTCTCGAGTATGTAACACCTATTAAAGTGGCAGTAAAATCATTTTTAACAAGATTAATCAGCGAGACTCATTTGAACCTTCTGTCGGTTCAGAAGTACAAAGGTGACTCTTGGTAGAAACTAATAGATAGAAGAAATTGATAAATTTCATCAGCTCATTGCTCAATTACACTCAACCGGTGACTATTACCTTTTGTTTCACGTGGAAAACAAACGCGAGCGATTCAGAAATGCGTGTCTCACGTAGGTTAGCGATCGCATTGCTTCTGTCTTGTTTCAAAATGCGTCATTTTGAAGTCAAGTTTTCGAGCTTCGTCAGTTTAAAAATAGTTTGAATAAAGTTTTGATATAAATAATGAGCTTACTTGAAAATCCCGTTTCGGCCGCCAGTTGATCAACCAGTCTCTGATTTTTGATCCTTGGAAAGCTTGTTCCATATAATTTCTCGTTTTTGAACTCCAAATACTAAAATCTCTATTTTCAATAAAAATGAGAGAGAGAGAAATGATAAATCAATCAAAATACGACGAGAAAATGAAAATCAAACCCTGACGACCGACGACTCGAGTGACCAATGCACCATACGCTACTAGCGACTCACGTGGGACAGAAGCATACTATTGAAATGTTTGGCCGCCCCAAGAGATCTCTTAGATTGCTAGCTCGCTCATGTTTGTTTTCCACAAGAGATGCAGGGTTAGGATGGTAAACTAAAAGTGCAAAAGACTCTTAGCAATCTTACGGACATTGCATTCTTCAGGGACCAATATTGAGGAGAGAATAACTGATTTTCCATATTTTTATTAAACTGTAGAAAAGTGTTCTATATCGCCCTGAGGATGCCCGATGGGGCGAAAGTGCTCGAAAGCGAATTAAATCAAAATAAAGGAAATCAGTGTCCTAGTTTTTCTCCGCCTCAAACTCCGGACCAGTCTGAGCGATGTTCAATCCTCAGTAAAGAGCAACTACCAATGTTGAACAAAAAAATGATTGGAAAAATCGCACTACCCTCGGCAGTACGTGCACGAGAGATTGATAACAATATCACCAATACAAACGAACTTTATTGCAAAAAAAAAAAAAACAAAAGCTGAAAATAATTTTTTTTTCTCTAAGAAATTTCAATATATAAGTAACACATTGCGACATCAGTACGCGTAGTTGACAAGTGAAATTTCCAAAATGCACTAGACAAATAAACGGTCAGTCAAAGATGGCTGTATAGTCAGAGGTTTAATTTCGCCTTCAAATTCGCGGCTAGTTTGTCCATGAATTCGATAGTTTCGAGGTAGTCGCTCCTCTTAACGTTGTTCATTCCTTTGATGCAAATGGCCAGATCTTTGGTCATGCTGCCGGACTCGATCGTTTCGACGCAAACGCGCTCGAGGGTTTCGCAGAAATTCTTCAACGGCGCGTTGTTGTCGAGTTTTGCCCGATGGAGGAGACCTTGCGTCCACGCGAAGATCGAAGCGATCGGGTTAGTGGAGGTTTCCTTACCTTGCTGCCACATCCTGTAATGTCTAGTGACCGTCCCGTGAGCGGCTTCTGCTTCAACGGTTTTTCCGTCAGGGCAAATGAGAACCGACGTCATCAATCCGAGAGATCCGTAACCTTGAGCGACCGAATCGGACTGCACATCACCGTCATAGTTCTTGCAAGCCCAAACAAAGCCGCCCTCGGATTTCATCGCATATGCGACCATATCGTCGATAAGCCGATGCTCGTACCAGATTTTCTTCGCTTCGAATTGGCTCTTGTATTCTTTTTCGTAAATCTCTTGAAAAATATCCTTGAAACGGCCGTCGTATTTTTTCAGGATTGTATTCTTGGTGCTCAAGTACATTGGATACGATCTTTGCAGAGCGTATTTGAAGGAAGAATGAGCGAAATCAATTATTGATTCGTCAGTGTTGTACATGGCGAGAGCGACTCCCGGCCCGGTGAATTGGTGCACCACATGTTCAATAGGATCGCCTTTATTTTCAGGGTGGAAAGAAATCACAAGTTTTCCTGCGCCTGAAAACAGAAAATGCTCGTTATTCTCAAAATTTGTGACAAACAGGCAAAATAGAAGACACTTCGATTCGTGGTGTATTTTTAGAGCACTTGAGCACGGTTAAAAAATCATGTTTTCCCCCCAGAGTTAGCAAAAAGTGATTTTCATAGTAGTTGAGTTAGTAGTCGATCAACGGTAGGGTTGCCATCCAGCATGATAAGAGACAAGTCCCGTTTTCTAAATATCTTGCGGCATCCTGTCAAGTTTTTGAATGTTCCGGGAAAATTTTTAGGCATCCCGATAACGTCAGGATTTCTACTAGTCTTGCAAAAGTTTCACTGTCGTTGTCTCCCGGATTACATAGGACCCACAGCAAAGGAATTGATTAGAGATAAGACAAGGAGGTTACAAAGGTTTTTTGGTTTGGGGGGAGTGTAAAAAGACACAAAACCCTCAACAAGAAAAAAAAAACACAATTACTCATTCTCTGATTTTTTATTGGCTGGCTGAGCACTTTTGCCCGTTCGGGCATCTTCAGGGCGCCATAGGGTCTACAGCCTCCACACGCCCTGAAGATGCCCGAACGGTCGAAAGTGCTCAGCCAGCCAATAAAAAATCAGAGAATGAGTAATTGTGTTTTTTTTTCTTGTCGAGGGTTTTGTGTCGGTTAAGCACCCCTGCATCATTGCGACCTCCGAGTGGATCTATTGTGACTTTCTTAGTAACACACGAGCATCCCAGCTTCCCAAAGGAAGGTTCGAATATCCTTCACGGCAGTACTAGAAATCTGATAGGGTTCCAGAAACCACTGAAAAAGACATCTCATGGCTGCAACAGAGGACGTGTTCAGCTGTCTCCATCTCCTCCCGACAGAATCAGCACCTGACATCCTTCGACTTGGCCATCTTATTGAGGCGGAATCTTAGGGGCAGTCGCCTGGTTTTTCTCCCCCTCACACCCCCTGGACATCAATAAATGCGACGACAAGGAAAAGAAGAAAAATATCATGTCAATACCTGGCGCCAGGAAATCGGTGGCCTTGTATTGGTCGGCATGAGCGTGTCTTCCTATGATGATAGGTTGCGTCCATCCAGTTACCAGTCGAGGAATATTCTTGCAAATGATCGCCTCGCGGAACACAGTTCCGCCCAAGATATTCCTTATCGTTCCGTTCGGCGATTTCCACATTTTCTTCAATTTAAATTCTTCCACTCTTTTCTCATCGGGTGTTATAGTTGCGCATTTGATGCCGACGTTGTATTTTTTTATAGCTTCGGCACAATCGATTGTCACCTGATCGTTCGTCTGGTCTCTGTATTCCATGCCAAGATCGTAAGTGTGTAGTTCAACGTCCAAAAACGGCAAGATCAATTTGTTCTTGATTTCGTCCCAGATGATGCGCGTCATCTCATCGCCGAGAATGTCGACAACTGGTCCGGCTTTGATTTTCGACATCTGCAAAAAAATAATAAATAAATAAAATAAACCAACTTTATGTGAGAAAATGATATGGTATTTTCCTTCAATATTTCGTTCTTTTTACCTCGTTTCTTATTACTACTGGTATATATAGAGGTCTACAATTATTATGGTTGACATTTTTTGCTCCACCAAAAATATGCAAAACGATAAATCACTCAGACTCTACAGGATTCACGATGGTATATGGCAAGAAATATATTTTTTTCCTGAGTATTAACTCGCATTAGTTTTTATCCTCGACATTCAAGAGTTTAATGCAGAAGTAGAACAAATGAATATTTTACCGGTATTAAAGTTGGATTTTTAGGTAAGCCTTTTTGAAAAATCCGATGACGAAAATTAATTCATTTTTGTGAAGTTTCTTGGCCATATAATTTCTCATTACACTAAAAGTCTTCAACTTCAAGATTGGCAGCTGTGAACATGTTTGCTCATTAGACTAAAAGGGGCAGTACCTAGAGGTATAGGAATGTCAAAATATTGTGACGGAGGGCGATTTGTTAGGGAAACTTCGAACGTTAATCTATGTTTCTTTTATAACTGTAATTCACAACATTGCATAATAAAGTAAACTAAGGATACACGTTAACCGATACTTAGCAGGGAAATATTTTTTTAATGGTAATAAATTGACAAGTCGCAGGTCATTACCATCGATTTAAAGGCTGATAGGTGTGACCTATTTGATAGACCTTAAATCCTTAATTTATGATCACACATTAACTGAAAACTTATCAATCGGCGTAAGGGAGAATCAAAAATTTGGAATGCTAGCTGAATTACAGATGCGAATCACTTACTTTTAATGAGAGTTGATAACTTCGGTTACCGGCCAAGATTCGCTGACGAGGATGACGGCAGCACTAACTTCAACAGCGGGACCTACGTGGCGACGGTTTTCCCACTTCTTATCGAGGTAGGCTCGTCCTCGGATCGGTAGGAGGGATTGACGTTCGGACGGGCAGACGACGATCAAAGATGAAAACACGGCAATACAGAAGGACGACGTCACTACGGATTTACACACACAGCAGCTGTCGTTTCAAGTGGCACACGCATACAAGAACACGAGCATATCCCTACCAGAAACTGATGGATTGAGAAGCAAGGCGAGGAGAGTAAAGAAGAGATAACGCGACACAATATAGAACTGGAGAACACAACACATTAAATCACAATTTTTTAATTATATTTGAATCATTCTAAAGTTAGAGCAAAGGCCAAACACAACAAAGAACAAAGAACAAAATGAGATAAATTGATAAATTCAATTTATCGATGTTTTTACAATACATCGAAAATTCTTCGATATAATGTATCGATATATCGACTGCTGACGCACCGGCAAATGTCCCACCGGCAACACTGAATTAGCTTCCGTTGGGTGCTCCCAGACACACTACTTCGATATCAATGCGCTCTGTTGCAGTAACTTGGAACTAAAAGAAAAATATACAATCAAAAACAATGTCCACATAACGCGTTTTTATTAATAATCATGCGATTAATTTAAGAGTCCCAAACGGTTGTGCTTTGGCCGTTTCAATTGCCGGTAGTGTTGTGCGTTGGTTCGAGTGAAAATTCGCCGTTTCTCGGTTGAAAATCGACGAATAGCACTCGTTGAAAATGCGCTCGCTGATTATAGATCTTGACCGTTCCTCGCCCCTTGTAGCTGCTAATAATGGCAAATTCCTTCGCACACTCGACGAATCCTCGAGATTTCCTTCAGGTACTGATTGTATCCATTTTCGTTGATAGTTTCTACTTTATTTCGATTCTGCATCGGCTATTTGACTGAAATCGGTGGGCTGGAACTGGCTATTCTCTCGGGTGCTGCAGCCAATGATGGGGGACCCTGCGGTGGGGTCGCTTTGTGGTGTCGGATGCGCTCGGCAGCCCGTCCATTCATAATGTAACTCGAAAATCGTGTCCGCTGAGGATAACCGTATTTATTTGCGTTTCTTAGGTTTTCGCTCGTTTTTGACAACTTTTGCCTCGAAGATCCGATCGAGCTTTTATCCCACTGACTCGGCCTGAGTATCTTTTTCGGGCGCTTTTGTTTATTCGTGGACTCACCGATGCGATATCACGGTCTACCGATCACGTAGAATTTTGGTTTTTTTTCCAATTTTCCGTTGCAGTCCTCTCTTTTCGAGTACGATTATCGAGTACACACTGTTACGTTGGGCCATTTAGTTGCAGCGAATGATAGACTGACTACCCATTTCTAATCAATGAATCCCGATCGACCGGACTTCTAAATTTTCCACCTTTTCGCTAGTCACGATACGTTTTCTAGTTCAGAATTTCAAATTCGCAAGACTTTCTGTTATGAATGAGCGTTCTGGAGAATAAATAGAATTTACCTGTACAGTCCTTAGCTACCGACCTGTAATTAATAAATTAAGTATAATGGTGTTTACGAATCGTGTTATATTCAGAAAAATTTTTATTGGTAGCAATTGTATTTTACCTCAGCGTTGAAGACATAAAAAGTAGAGATTTTCTAGGAGTTCGTATCAATGTGCGGCTAATTATATTTTTCCAAGTTCTTACTGAAGAAGAATGAAAAAATAGCTTGTGAAAATTGGTATTGGTCGCCAAAATTTGCCTCCATCGGACCATTTTATGGTTAATACGTCTGAAAAAATGTTTGGTGAATCGATCGGTTGGCTTCATTTGAACGTTGCTCATACACAACAGAATGTTCAATGTAAACATTTTGCATAGCACCGCTGAAATTATTTTCTGATGATAAGTTTCCAACAGCTCGTGGTTGAAAAAATGTTTTTACTTCTGAACCGGTTATGAGAGCTTTTCTCGTTGGAAATTCAGCTGAAATCCGAATAGAAACTGAGAATATTTTTGGGAAACTACTATTTTACCTCAATGTTCGTGAATTTGGTAACATTTTATCGGTAGAATCTTTTGAAAATTTATCACAGAATCGATAAAAGGAATATAACGCGCGAATCGAGGTTTTTGATGTTGTCAGCAGATGGTTTCATTTTTCAGCTCGAATTCATCATTTATAAATTTTGAAATTACTCCAACGTTATCATTTTGTTGAGGTAGTCTTATCTTGTGTCACTGGAAGCTTTTTATCTTTTTATAAAGTACAATTCTACCAGTTACGATCTAACGCCATTAAAATGCTTATAAGAACCTCTCGAGCTTTATATTTTTGATTATCTTCAATTAATTAAATTATCTAGAATTTTTCCTTGTGTTCGATAAGGTGAGGATTTTTGTTGGCTCAATGACGAGTCCTCATTCCAGTTGCACCGTGTCCCTTTAGATTGCACAGGTGATCCGCGTCACTGATCAGTCCCTTTTGTTTAGCTGTAAGTGAGCCAACATTTTTTCTCCAATTTTTCTGCTATTTATATACGAGTACGGTTATTGTTTCAGAACAATTGACTGCATAAAGTAGTACAATCACGACGCAAGATGGTTTCGACGCAAGGAGAAATAAGAGTTGGACCTTCCCACCAGGTTAGTAATATTTTAGTACAAATTTGGTGGTATATCCAACGAATTAATGCTGAATAATCCGATCTCTGGGTATCTTTATGTACTCTGCTCTGATCAAAGCTTAAGCTTTAATTTCTTCATTGTAATTGCTCACGAAAAACGCTGCAAATGATTGTACAGTGGTTTATTATTCCTTCGCTTCAATAATGATTTAAGAAGATTATCCATTATTTTGGTGATAGTAATTATTCCGAACATTTGTGAACGTTCCCCCGAAAAAACATAAAATCAAAACCTGAATTTTTCGCCATACGGTATAGTTGAAGAGAGTGTTCGACGAGCATTCCAACGAGTATAGAACGATTTTTATAGCTCGAAGAACTTTCGAGTTATAACCTCATGCCAAATTTCTGATAATCTCCCAAATTCGACACAAAAGCTGCGATAACTCGAACACCAATAAAGCTATCGACCCCGCGATGGTCTCATTCGATTCAGCGTCCAAAAATCTATAGAAATTCATACCAAATACACCTTTTTCTGAAAAACCTTGGAAATGATTAATTTTCTCCCACTCAAAACCCCCAAAAATGCTCTTAATATTGAGCCAGCAATGTGATTCAAGAATTGGGCCGTTGTAAGACCGATATTAATTTTTGAAGTGTTGATGGACGGACAGAATTTTTTTATATTAACCTTGAATTGTAAAACATCAAATTTTGAGAGGGGTTAGACAATTATTATTCTTTGGCGATTAAAATGGTTTATTATTGAATAATAAACCAAAAAAAAATTCCCCTTCTCAAAAAGTGATGTTTTACATATCAAAGCACGTAGAATCCGAATATTCAATATTTTCCCTCACTTTAATATGACCCTGTCCTCCTGTTCGATCTTTGTACACTACCCTAAAATTCAATATTATGACCCCATTTTACGAAATCGCATGTATTTGGGTAAGATCATCTAGAGTAAATTTTGTGCTGATACCGCTTCACATACCTAATGATGAAATTTCCTTTGCAGGCTCGTCTGCCCGAGTACAGGCCAGGATGTGTGACTGAGCTGCCGCCAGATCCCGAATTCAGTCGAGAACGTGAAGAGCTGCGCTGGATGCCTGCCATGTCTCTAGACGGGGACCTGTTGATGTATTTGAGGGCTGCCAGGTCCATGGCTGCTTTTGCCGGAATGTGCGACGGCGGATCTGCCGACGATGGTTGCTTGGCAGCCACTCGAGATGACACAACGCTCAACGCGCTTGACGTTGTAAGTTTCTGCCTCTACTTCCCATCAAAAATAAATTTTTCTCCTAGCCCTTCATGATTTTTCCCTTAATTTGCCAATGTGCATTTGGGCAATCTTCATAATATGCTCGCTCTACCTTTTTCAGCTTCACGATTCGAATTATGATCCTGGTAAAGCGCTGCAGGCTTTAGTGAAGTGTCCTGTGCCGAAAGGAATCGATAAGAAGTGGTGCGAAGATGAAACGGTAAGTTGTCCAGTTTTTATTTTTCCGCAGTTTATAAATGGTTGACAAATTTGTAACTGTTTATTATGTACGAATGTACGCAGAAACGATTCGTGAAAGGCCTTCGTCAGTTTGGCAAGAATTTCTTCCGAATCAGAAAGGATCTACTCCCTCACAAAGACACTGTAAGACGAATTGTATAAATGATCTGTTACTTTATTTATAAATGATTTGACCCCATACTTTTGGTTTATTATTCAATAATAAACCATTGTAATCGCCGAAGAAAAAAAAAAACAATTCTAACCCCCTGCAAAATTTGATGTTTTACGTTTCAAAGCATATATCTAAATATTCAATAAAAAAATTCTGTCTGCCCGCTGTCAACACTTTTCTGACAAAACTATAATAGCCACATCCTTGAAATGTTCACCAATAATCGATATCGGTCTCACAATGGCCCAATTCTTCCGCATTGCTGGCTCAATTTTAATGGTATTTTGGGTGGTTTTGAGGGGAAAAAAATTCGTATTTTCGAATGTTTTTTGAGAAAAAGGTGTATTTGGTATCAATTTCTATAGATTTTTGGACGCTGAATCGAATGAGACCATCGTGGGGTCAATAGCTTTCATGTTATCTCAAGTTATCGTAGCTTTTGTATCGAATCTGGGAGATTTTCGGAAATTTGGCGTGAGAGTATAACTCAATAGTTCTTGAAGGTATAAAAATCGTTCTGTACTTGTTGGAATGCTCGTCAAACACTCTCTTCAGCTGTACCGTTATGCGAAAAATTTAGCTTCCAATTTGAAAGTTAAGAAAAATAAAATTTATTAAAATTGCAATAGTTGCTACAGAATTTCCTCCTTCGATTAACCATAATTTCCCTCAACTTTTTCGCTGTACCAAACCAATCAGTTTTTTAAATTTTATTAATTATTTAATTGTAAGAATAATATTTCAAGAATAATAGTTTTCCCTTACTATTCATATTTATGTTTTCATATTCGTGTTTTTTAAATTATTTATTATTCATTATTTATCGTTCATATTTCATGTTCTTATTTGTTTTTATCATTTATTCATTTTTTATAATATTTATTGTACCCGTATTTTAATTTTTAACATTTTTTCCTCGTTGTGGTTGTAAACGTCTGCTCAGTTTTGTTGATTGGTGGGAACATTTACAAATGTTCGGAATAATTACTACCACAAACGGATGTGCTTCTTAGATCATTATTGAAGCAAAGGAATAATAAACCAATGTACAGTCAATTGCAGCGCTTTTCAAATGAAGTAATAATCGAAATTTCTCGTTTAATAGCCGGAATTAGTTGAGTTCTACTACCTTTGGAAAAAGACGCCTGGAGCCAACAATAATCGTCCTCATCGGAGAAGACGTCAAGGTTCGCTGAGGAGGAGCCGCAACACGAGAAACACTCCAAGATCTGGTTCTGCAGCTAAAGAAGAACCTCCATCCGGTACAGTACCATCTACTGCACCAAGCTCACCCGCCTCGTGTACGTTTCATTGCATTCATCATCAAATAACTCACTAATTCATTTAACAATCCTCTATAACATCATCATTTCGTGTCACTAATTTTTTTCAATGTCGATTGCATCTATCCACTAATTCATAAAATACTGGTTATACTAATGACCCTACGCTTTATTTATAAGGTTACCAAGAGTAGTATGATGAATTGAAGGTTACTGTGTAGTATACATGGGAATCTTAACCTTCAAAAATTGTCTACGTTCACAGTGTGTTAGCAGAGAGCAATGGTGTATTGTTCAAGTTCAAGTTGCTCTAACCCTATTTGATTGTGTTCCCATTTGATGGTTAAATATGGAGACTTATAATATTTGCCTTGTGTAGTCGATGCAGACTATTTTTGAGAATTGTGGTAAAATATTTTCTCCGTTGAATAAGGTCATTCTGCATTGGAAAATTGTTGTTTCATGAGGAAAAAAATGTTCAGCTGACGAAGCTTTTAAACGCTGTGTCAACTTGAATCGGATTCATATCTGCTTTGGATTCATTGATATGGAATAATATATCAATTTTTGTTTAATGTATTTCAGCCGTTGGCGGATCGAGACCGTCGCCCAATCTTAACAAGAAAGGTACGCAGAAGAATTTATAAGACAGTTTGATTATAAGTTTATTTTTTATTTTGACCAGAACCCATAAGAAGTTTCTTACAATTATGCTCAGCATAGTGCCACTAACATATTTGCTTGGCTTGTCTTTTCTAAAAAATTGTGAAAAACTTTCATTTTACAGATGGTGGCAGTTCAGGGAGTGATGAAGACAATTCGGAGGATGACTCCGATTCGAGAGATACTGCTTCTTTTGTTGTATCCATGCCTTGCGAACACTGTTTCTCACCCAGTACGTTCCCTGCTAACTATACAGAGGATACATTTATAATAATTTAACATTCCCTCTAGTTGCGAATTTTTCAGCTCTACATTCATTCTGGAAATTTTCGTTCCATTGGATTAAAAGAAGAAAATAGCAGTGAATAACATGGCACTTGTGAGTTCTGGTTGATGAGCAAATATCTTCTGCTTCTCAGATTCAAGAGACTGCCAGTATTCAGGGCCGAAGGATAGACTCCTGCTTTGCTCCGATTGTCGGACCCACTTCAAAAAGTATGGCGAACTTCCTCCTTTGCCCGCCAACAACAACAATAATAGCAGTAACAGTTTGACTGGCAACAGTAACAACAATTCGTCAGCCAATGGCAGCTCGGCTACTCCTGGTAATCGGGAGACTCCATATTTGTTCAGGCCAGTGCCGTCAGACAGTCCGGATAGTAACTCTCCAGCGAGAATGAGGACTCGCAATAAGGCTAAAGAAACGGTAAGCCAATTAAACAATTAGTATGACGATTGTTAGAATAACACAAATCTAAGGGTGTTTTTCTCTATTCTAGCCAACTAAAAATGGAAACAATACGTCGAGGTCTAAACGAAGCAGCGGAACTAACACTCCGGACGACTTGGAAAAGAAAGGAGGTGCTAAATCGCCAAGCACATCAAGCAGTAATTCAAATTCACCGGGTGAAAAATCAAAGAAAAAGGTAACTGAACTGAATTTATCTACACAGTACTTGTCAATTTTACCTTTTGGAGAATGTTCCCGAACAATAAAAGCTTGAGCAATTTTCACTGTTCTCTCAGCAGTATGCAATTACCTTGAATACTATTTTTTTTCCAGGGGAAAGAAACACCTGTCAAAAATAGGAAGAGAAACGTCGAAACTGAGGAGAATGAAGGCGATGTGGCAATTTTCAAAAGAAAACGCGATGGTGCTGATAGTCCCTCGAGTTTGACAACCGATAGCGGTTCAGTCGCAGACGACGTGGAACCAACTGCCGAAGATGCGCCTGAATCTGCTCCTGAGAAGACTGACTCTACGCCTGGACCAAGGGAATCGCCGCCGCCTCTACAAGTCACTCAAGAACCAGAAGTGAAAATCGAACCAGGGCTCAATCCTGATGAGAATCTGGCTGAAGTTGCGCCTGAGAAAAATGAAGAGAAAGTATTCAGCGACGCTAAGATGGAATGCGCTTCGTCTGATGACAATATTGATAAAATTAATTTCAACGCAATTTCTTCGTCGAAAGTTGACGAAGAAAAGAAGGTAATGAGTCCAGTTGATGTGAAGCCTAAGATTGACGAGCTTTATCCTCCTCTGTACTCGCCTACAGCTAGTATAACGGGAAAAAGTTCAGAGGTGGACTTGGTTTCTCAGCAGAAATTTGAGGAAACTCCTTTGTCTGTCGGGAAATTGACTGTCAAAAAAGATGGTCTTTTTGAAACCCACGTCCAGCAGCAAGTGATGGTCGTTATTTCGGGACCAGCTGATAATATGCCGCCTAAAGAAGACAATCCGCCGACGCCGAATGCTCCTGCACCTGTCAGTGGTGAGCCATTCTCTCCTAATTCGAATTCAAACAGCGCCCCTAGTGGTAACAATGGTAGTAACAGTAACAGTAATCATGCCAACGATTCACCGACCGATTCATTGCCTCCGGTCATTGCTCCAACGGCAATGATTAAGATTGAGCCTGGGGTTAGTGAAGAATCAACAATTAGCACCCAACCAATGGCTGCCCTTGTTTCTACAGAGCAGGAAGTACCTCCACAAGATGAGCGGACAGAAATTCCTCCGGACGTTCCTCAAGAAGCTGTTCCTGCTCAGATCTCACCTCCGGAACAATCGAGATCTCCGCTTCCGTTAACAGTGTCATCATACCCTTCTGCTGGCAATGGGTCTCCCATCAGGTCTGAACTCAGCAGCAAAGAGACTCCGCCTCCTGCCCAGCAAATGCTCAGCCAACCTCTTGCTCCTATTCAGCCGGCCATTTTAGTCCCTGCCTATCCGCCTATTGACCATGAGAAGTCCGCTCCTTCTCCGTTGAACATACCTACAGTTCCTAGTCAGCACAATCTCTTTTCTCCATTTTATCATCCGCATTTCCATCACTCAAGGATGGAGAAAGTTAACCCATCACCTCCTGTCTTCAATATGCAAAGTGAGCCGCAGAATCTGAAGATAAAACAGGAAGTGATACCTCCAGAGGTGCAGCCTGATCCTCTTCAATCATTGAAAGAAGTTAAAGTTCCTGGCTACTCTGGTACATCAATATCGCAACCGCTTTTGCCGACTACCACCTCAAGTAGCATAATTAGTCAACACTCGGAGCAGTCGAGTAGTGCCACGTCACCTCCATTTTTGGGTCCTCATGTTGACAACATCAAGAAGGAACAGCCAGAATTCCGTGGGTCATCACCTCAGGGACGTCGATCCCCTAACAACAGACATTCAACTGTCCAATCTGACATTGCACCATCGGCTTCGGTCGTCGCTCCTTCTCCTCCTGCGAGTGCCTCTTCTAGATCGCAAGGATCGCCTTTCCCGCCTCCACCGCCACCTCCATCAGGTAAAGCCATCATCAATTACTATTGTATAGCGTTTGTCAGGAAACATAGTTTTGAAGAAGCTAAAGTTAATTCTTAAATTCCACCTATAGGTTTCATCTATTGAATTTACTCATTAGTTTAATCTGAAATTGTGGCCTGTCTTTCATTGTTTAAAGATATTTGACTCGACGTCTAGAAAACTTGAGTTATTGAATTTTCTTATGTTTCCTTATCTTATCTTTCTTATGTTTTCTTATCTTATTTTCCTTTTTCTTCAGGTTCATCAGCTTCGTCGTGTCCTCCTCCATCATCGACATCCAGTCTCATTGCTCCTTCGCCAACTCATCCTCTTCCTTCACCGTCACATCATCCGAGCGCAATGCAGCCTACAGGACCTCCGCCGCCAGGTCCACCACAGCAACATTCACCGCTGAGTCGAGTGTCGCCCCATTTGGCCCACCCTCACGCGTTCGTCCCTCCTCCCCATTTGGCACATCCACACCATCATCCGCTGATGCATCACTCTCTGCTTGCGGCTGCTGCAGCCCACGCAGCAGCAGCGGCGGTTCACCATCCGTACCATGCGCCTCATCCTTACTATCCCTATCCGTATCCCTCTCCCTACGGACCTTACGCAATCCCGCAGCCGATCCCTCCTCCTTCTGGCGGCGGAAGAGATGGCAAGCCTCAAAATCAACCTCTTGAATCATCTACGATGATGACATCTCATCATTCGGTCATGTCTTCGAGGTCCATTCGTGAAGTGGAGACGCGCGAGGAAGCGCTAAACCATCACCACCATCACACGACGCAAGAGATAACGCAAACCCATCATCATCACCACCAGACTACGTCGTCAACCTTGCTCCATCATCATCACAGTGTCGAAAAGGCTAATAGCGGTGGTTCAAGTGGCGGTGCCGGCTCTGGTGGTAGCGGTAGTGGAGGATCAGTGGCCGGAATGACCATATCTCACTCGACCACTTCAAGCAGTTCATCCAGCGTCCAACATAAGATCAACTCGAGCAAACGGACAGCATCTCCTTCCTCGTCGATTCAACAATCTTCTCAGGTTTGTCATTAATTTTAAACTCGATCGTTATTTTACCTGCTGAATCGAGCTCAAATTTTCTTATGAAGGATCTTGAATCAATATCTGCTATTTTTTCCTCTCCAACTTCTACATTTTCTGCTTCAGGCCTCTGGCACATGCCACGTTTCAGCGACACTATCCCAGACTACGTCTTCAACTCTGTCGACGAATCACGGCCAAGGTCACATATCTCACCATCACCAGCATAGTCATCATCATCACCACCAAAATGCCAGTGGAGAAAGATTGTCACCTGCTGCTCTTATGATGCCTGGAGGTATATCAATATCGAGCAATTGTTAATTGAGATTAAGTTTAGCTAGGAGAAAAAAACATTGGTTACACGACAATTGTATGGTCTCTATAATGCTGTCAGACATAAATATAAACTATTCTAGCTTTATTATCACAAGCTAAAGATTGGTTTTACAACTTTTTTCCATTTCAGGTGTAAATGTTCCTCGTAGCACTGGAAGCGGTTCGTCGAACTCAAGCAAACCTCACCAGACCAGTCATCCAAGTCCTCTTTTCCCTCCTGGAAGTCTTCACCCGCATCATTCCCTTGCTCTGGCTCCTCATAACTCATTAGACGCTCTCCGTGCCCATGCCCAAGCTGCTGCTATGCAATCTTCGATTCCTCCTCCACATGGTTAGTTAAAAAAAATTAATTTCCAGCAACGTAATGCCGTTTTACTTCTATATCTTTAATTTATCGTTACTCTTTTTAGGTGTCCACGGGTACATGGGTGGTGGAAGTGATATGATGAAGTCGGAGCCCATAACATTATCAAGCGACGAAGCTGGTGGGAACGGGGACGAAGATGACATTCCATCTCCGTCTCATCATGTGCCCCGAGGTCCAAGCCCAGAACCCAAAGTTGAAGATTCCGAGTGTCACAGGAGCCAAAGTGCAATGTAAGATTTTTAATTACAGATTTTCATTACATTATTTCTCTCGAAATGAACGATATATAATATTTGTCTTAATGATCTTCTTCGGTGCTACGAATTCCTTAGAAAAATAGAGATGTTTCAAAATAGTTCGTTTTATACGTTAGCTCCCATTCGTTGATTTGTTGTTCCCAGATTTCTTCGTCACTGGAATCGAGGTGACTACAATTCGTGTTGCCGGACGGATTTGACGTTCAAGCCCGTGCCCGAATCGAAATTGGCCCGCAAGAGAGAGGAGCGGATGAGAAAACAGGCTGAGAAAGAACGTGAGGAGCGAGAAAAAATTCAGGCTGTAAGTGTCATTTTTTTTTCCGTTCATTTGTTCAGAAAGAAACTAATTTTTTAGGTATCAATTTCCTTGCTTTGCTGTGAGCACTCCCGCAATCCTCCTGGTCTGTTACTCAAATAAATGAACTCTCACCAAAGGAAGTTGCTTTTCCCATGTTTGATGACCACCGTGGTTCAAATTTGGTTAGAGTTTTGCTGACTACAAACTTGAAAGTGTTTTTTCCAGATATATATATTGCGTTCTTATAATATATTTTATAAATATATATTGCATTTTTTTTCTCCAGTCGAACAAGTTCCAGAGGAAAATTGTAACCCCTGAAAAACCGGAGACGTCAAAGCCGCCGAGCAGGGGCTCGATTGAAAATATGTCGTCGCCGTATGATAGATTTGGTGGTCGACCTGGAAGCTACCCAGATACACCTGCTCTGAGACAGCTCAGGTAATTGAAAAATACGGAGTTTCACTATTTTATTCATTACGATTCGCGATTCGCCGTCGCTGAATGTGGATTTAAGGTATATGGAATCTAAAACGAGAATGAACATCTGGAGATAAATTTTCAGTGGATCACGATTCTTTGAAAATCGGCCTTCATTCGAAAATCAAATCAATAGTAGAATTTTTTTGAAAACTCCATTTTCTAAAGTTCTATTGAAGAAATCTAATTTTGTCCTCAAGTGTCAACTGTATATTGAGTAACAATAAGTTACTGCGATCGAGGGTTTTTAATTTTTTTTCTTGTAAAATATAATAGTTAAAGTTGCTCAATTCATTGTTCTATTATGTTCACAGTGAATATGCCAGGCCTCATGGAGGTTTTTCACCGGTCACATTACAGAGATCGGCCTCCTTGGGCATTCCGCCTCAATGTATCGATCCGATGATTCATTATCAAATTAATTCTATGTACGCCCCTGGAGCCAGAGAAAGGTAATCTTCGATTTGATTTAGTTTAACACCTGTGATCTAATTTATTTGTGGAATTTCAATATAAGTTTCTCATTGGCCTACAAAAAACCGTTTTCAGTGGAATCGTGCGTTTATTTTTTCACAGGATGGAAATGGAACATTTCGAAAGAGAGAAACGAGAAAGAGAGTTGCGAGAACTAAGAGAAAGGGAATTGAACGATCGGCTCAAAGAAGAGTTATTGAAGAACGCTTCATCCGGCTCGAGGCTGACAGCTTTCGAACCTCATTGGCTCGACGTTCACAGAAGGTAACTAAGTGTGCTAAAACTGCAGAAGCTATTTAAAAAGAAAAAAATCATTACATTCTCAAAATGACTAGATCTGAAGATAGTGCTGATGAACGCTGTAGTTGGTAGAGCAGCAAAACGTTTACTCGAGTTCTCGGTATTGCATAAATATATTTCCTGTGTATGATAATTTTGGTTTGATTGCAGATATGCAGCTGCTGGCGGCAACCCGCTTCATCAGTTCGTCTATCCGTCTCCTGGTGCTCCTGGACAGCCGCCATTGTCACAATTGGATCGCGAGCGACTCGAGAGACTCGGTAAATATGAGTTTGGCGAATGACTGACATTAGAGTCTACGTTTTTCTGATTTTGTGTCTCTATGTGTTATGCATTCTCTTTTGGTTTGCTGCAGGCCAGAAAACATTTTTGACTAGTTTCAAATGCAGTCAAAAGTTCTAGTTTGAATTGCTTCTGTCTTGACTACTCTCCTCAACAAGGAAATTTTTCTAACCTCTTTAACGAGTTGATATGACTGCTGCTGGTCATTTTCAGGGATTCCAAGTGGCCCGGGAGCTAGTGCTGCGCCTGGTGGAAGCTCGAGCAGTGGTCCCAATCCTAGTACGACTAGCGCTGAGGCTGCTGAACGTCTGGCCCTCGCCACTGACCCGATGGTGCGGCTTCAAATGGCCGGCATCTCGCCCGAGTATCACGCTCACACACATGCGCATACACATGCTCACACACACCTACATCTGCATCCAGGACAGCAGGCGCCACCAGGCTCCAACACTCCAGGTACATCGTCACAGCCTCCAACCTCAACGGCGGGACCCGCTCCTTCAGAGAACCCATCGCCATTCTCAATAGCCGGTATGCTCCCATCCTCCCTGCAATTGACTCTATGTGATTGGCATACTTAAGTGCGTGATAAACTGCAACTTGTGATTTTTTGTCAGGATCAGCTGGAGCTTATCCAAGGCCAAATCTGCTACCTCCAAGAGAGGCTGCCATGGGTCTTCATCATCCACCAGACCTTCTGCCGAGACAGTATGCCGATCAGCTGGTTCACCAGGTAAGCTAATTTATTCTGTGTTTATATCCCTGTTTTTATTTCCCAAGTTTTGTGAAAGAAGATGGGAGTAAGCTCGTCATACAAGAGCTTCCTCTTGCAATACTACAAATAATCATGGACATTTTCGATTCATCTCAATGCGCCACTCTTAGATGATTCTGTTTCTTGCTTTTTCAGGCTGCAGCTCATGAACACCTTCAAAGACAAATGATGTTGGAACGAGAGAGATTCCCTCATCCCCTGGTGGCTGCTCAACACGAAGAGTTTATGAGGTGAAAATGTTGTCTGACTTGTTACTCCCTATTGACGTCGAACGTTTGATTAAATTTTTTCAGTATTTCACTCCATGCTCTTTAATTAAGTGTACATAAAATACCTTTAGGGTTTGATCATATTTTAGATTAAATAATCACCAGGCTTCGCAAGTCATAACAAGATGAAATCAGTCACTCTCAACTGAACTATGGCCTGTCAAAGTTATGTTCTTCAGACTCTAGGCAGTTGACTGTTACTTTGTTCCACGATTAGCAGGGGATCCTATTAATGTCAGACCGTCGGTTGATTACCCTGGTTTTTATCCTCAAATAAATGCGTTATCATTTGATTTGTCCCTTTCCAGGCTGGCACCTTATTGAGGTGAGGTCTCGCCGATAATTTTTATGTGTCCTTCGGTTGTCCATGTCCAACATTTTACTTCATGTCCACAGACAAAGAGAAAGAGAATTGAAAGTGAGGGCACTCGAAGAAGCCGCTAGAGGCGCTAGGCCCTAACTTCGACGACTTGGTGAGTTCAATGTTTTCTTTATTAAATCGACGCTGATGGATACGTCCCAGATAAAATAAATGATATTTTTGTTTTTATTTCACTCTTTTAGTAAGATGTTTTCTTTTTTTTTTTTTAAATCATCAACTAACTAAGTACAAATTGGACAAAAAAAAAAAAAAAAGAAAACTCCTTAGACGTGATATTAAAGGGGGAAAAAAAATGTTCACACACTTTTCATTCCCTCTTTGTGAAATGTTAATACAAGATATAAGTACATCGTGCAAATTTTTGTCAATTTGCTTCGAACCTCGGTTTCTCCTTATGATTCTTATCAATTAAAAAATACGGTCGTTTTGGATTCAAACATTTGTGCCGCAAGATGCCGACGGAAATTGTTCTTTCATTCTACGCTACGATGAAAACTGATTCCAGGTGATTGCACCACGTCGTCGCTTCCCTTCCGAGATTTTCCTTCAGACACCAAAGAATTGTATTAGACTACCTATTTGAAAATTTGAAAGAAACATTGTCGAAATGATTGTTTGCAAATTGGCGCCCCAATTCTGCCTGTACCCTTGACTTCCCTCACTTCCCCACTACTCCTCGATTGTCCGATCCTTGAATATCCCTATTCCCGTGTATATTGAAATCAAATAGAACTAATTTTCTTGAAAAAAGTTGCTGCATGTGACGGGCATTACGCACTAGCCTAATCCTTTTTGAGGGAAGGTGTCAGATTTTATGTAATTCTTTACAACATGGTAATTGTTGTATTCGTATTTATCGGTTAAGTTCTAGTTTGCTATATTATTTCCTCTGATTGACTTATTTGAGTAATCAATTGATTTTTTTTTTTTTGTATAAGGACTTTGACAAAAAAAGGTATTCCTATTTATTTATGTGCATAACTATTTTGAATTAAACGTTGTACATATGGGAGCGTACTCTAGCGTGCAAAAAATGAATTATTCAATTTTAAGTAATAGGGAGAAAATTCATGTTAGCGATTAGGCCAACCGACACAGATCAGCGTAATGTACTACGTCTATAAGAATATCTATCTATATAATAGTAGAAGTGTACCTATTTAATTATAATTATACATTTTAGGTAGGACCATTTCAATCATTACGTTGTGAAGGAGTGAGCTGATCTCTAAATAAACAGTATGGTCATTTCTACGTTTGAAATCGTCGGGAACTCTGTACAGAATAAATTATTTTAAAACAATTCGTAGAGTAAATTTGAAAGAGGAAATTCTATCTGGAGAAGTGACGTTTTATTGATAGCGTTTCGACAAAATGATGGAGAGTTTTAGTCTATAATAGAATTTCCGCTTTTATTGGAGAATGGGTAATTTTTCTCGTCTCTCATTTTTTTCGCAAGTGAACAAATTGAGAAGAGTTGTATCGACATGTTTCACTTTTCCCCCGTATACTGCAATTTACGTACTGTTAAGAATAAGAGTTTTACTTGTATCTGGACTTTGGGCGTGTTGATTTTCAAAATTCATCACCGCTCTGATTTGCTGTTCGCCTCGATGTGAATTTATGTTTTTTCATCATTTATATTCAATTGATGCTTAAATCTAGGTCGTCACTTTCGGTTATCGATTGCCAATGTCAATTGTGGTATAAATGGTTCAATGGTTTGAAATTATTTGCATTATGTAGAGTCGCTCTTGAACTGTCGGAGGAGAAAATTTCTTGCAAGTTTATTGCGGCTAAATTCATCGAAATCGTCGGCGAACAGCAGAATAGAAATTCATCAACTAAGTTGACATAAATACCGGTACCTATTTCATTCAGCTTAAATCAAAGCCCACTAAAATGCTGTGCGGAAAAAAATTTGAATTATTTTGGTCACCGTTTTTGGAAATGTTTTGGTTAGTTTATGAAGTATTATTTTCCTACTTGATAGAAGCATCAAGGTTGGGTTTGTGCAGGAGAAAGTGGTTCCCGAGGGAAAATAGGTTGAGAAAATATTTTCCAATAAGTTGGTTATTCTACCTCTTTGGATTCGGGGAATGTTTTCGTCATACCAAGCGCTTTGGCGCACGTAAGTGTCCATCTTAGACAAAACAGTCTCGAGAATGGTCATGAGACTCTCACAAATGGACATGACCCCGAGATAAATCGGAGGCAAGTCTGACATGAATCTCAAGTGGACTCGATTTTTCCTGCTGCTATTCTAGAGACGCGTATGAAGATTTTTTTCGAACTGTCTGCGACTCGAAACTCTAGATACAGAAACGGTTCCAATTGCGCTGAATCCGAATGAAATTTCGAGACTGCTGTGCATATTCCAATTGCAGCTCATTTAAGATTGTGGTCGATTTGTCCGACTCCTCGTCCAGCGCTAATTTTTCTCAGTTTCGTTGGCAACAATAAACGTTAGCCGCGATTCCATTCTGGGACTATTAATATTGACACTGCGCGGACTTCAAGCATAAATAATATTTTCCAGGAGCCTATTTTTCGAAGCACTTTTCATTTAGCACCTTCCGAGCTGGTTCTTGTTTTTTTTAAGACAAACTATGAATAAGCGCTGAAAAGAGTAACTTTTTCTTTTTTTTTTTTTGAAAAATGTTTACTCCAGCTTTTCATATTTTTTGTAGTGAAATTATTATTTTTTTAAGTTTTGCAGTCA
This sequence comes from Tupiocoris notatus, assembly GCA_037159825.1. Taxonomy (NCBI): domain Eukaryota; kingdom Metazoa; phylum Arthropoda; class Insecta; order Hemiptera; family Miridae; genus Tupiocoris; species Tupiocoris notatus. The sequence goes on along the minus strand of JASJUZ010000401.1, from coordinate 829,862 downwards.
CTTGTTTAAATGAGCTCTGCGGTCTAAATTTTGCCGAGTAGGTTACCTCTCGATTGCAGTCGTGTCTCGTCTATTTTGCTGTTGTTGTGTTGCACTTGCTCGTTCACTAACTTATTTCTTTTTTCCGATGTTATGTCATCAGGTAATGTTTTGGAGGACAAGGGCCACTCACGTATTTTTATCAAATTATTATATTCAAGCGGAAAGGTTGGTCAGCTGGGTGGGATCTCAAAACTCAAATCATCTCTGAAACTTTCAGAGATTCCTTGTCAGAGCGAGAATTTGAACCATGATTAGCTTAATTTTGAAATCCCGTTCTCGTATCGCAAGCATTGGGCTTTGTCCTTAAACTCTTGCATTTGATTTCCTTACGAGCCCCAAATGGGCGATAGCTCCAGTTCGTAAGTGAACCAAGCAGTTGATTTACGGCGAGTGGTAAAAATCCATGAGAAAAATCGAGTTATAGGCGCTTGTTCGACGGAATAAACAAAAACTCGGTCCTAACGATGAAATAATCAGAATTCGGTTAGGACTGAAGGCAAGAGACGGGCAAATAATGAGAGAACTTGAAGCAGTTTCGGCATCGGAGGTACGGTTCTCAATATTAGTAAAATCGCCGCAGAGCGCATGAAAATTGACGAAAAAATTCGATGGAATTTCGAGCTGAAAATCGAATAAAATAAATTTATCTTAGAAAGAAAAGATTATCGGAGTGCAATCGAGTGATACGATTTCCATTTTTTTAGTTGCAGGGAGGAAGAAATAAAATATTTTTAATTTATACGACAGCAGCAAAGCCCTCGAGGTGACCCAAATGCAAATCTCTCTTTTGATGCTTCAATCTCGGTTTCGGTATTTAAACATGCGATAGTTCCGGGCGAACTTTTTTCGAGTGTAAGCTCTGCATATTTTGTTCTACATTAGGCGGAAAAATCCCATTTTCAACTGTAGCTGCGAGAGACGGGTATATTCTCCTTCGATAAATTATAGCTGACGTATGAGGAAAAAAAACTATAGTACATATCTATATTTTAATCTGTGTTGTGTGAATTTTGTATTGAAGTTTTCATAAACGTAGAGACTCTCCTTGATCTGTATCTTAACTTTTTTATTTTAATTTCTTACGTTTCTAGATGGATATTACCGAATATTTCCTTGTATTACGTTTTTGCGTTTCTTCTTCGTGAGCAATATATTTTTTCTTTCAACCAATTGAATTTCGCTGGGCATTGATGTATGAACAAGAAATATGATGGACGAATCTATATATTATGTCAATATGTATCGCAACGTGTACACAGAGTTTTGATAGTTTTTTTCGTGCGATCCTATTTTGTTAAAAAAAAAATAATGATGAATATCAATTCAGTTATAAATCGTTTGCAATTTGACGCAGTGTATCCAAAACGTTATCTGAATTTGTTGCAGGTAATGAATAAAAACAGCTTGCTTATGGTAGTTATTGGTATTTCTCATTTTCACCTCTAAATTCCGCTTGTACTAGTCTCTCTCTTGTGCGTTTTATCGATGGAGATAATTTTCAAGTAGGTAATAAGAATAATCATCGAACGATCTGGCTATTTTTCATCGTCAAAGGACTTGACGAGTCGGAAGAGGTCCAAGTGAAAGTGGAAAGTAACCAGATGTTTATTCGGACCTTGTTTTGTACGCTAAAACACCGAAAATGGACAAACTTAGCTTTCGTCTCGACGTCAATTTTCCCCTAGTATCGTCAATTTTCCCCTAGTATCGTCAAATTTAATTTTCTTTAGTAAATTACTATTTTTAAAATTCAGCATCCACTTCGACTCGATCGTCTGAAATCAGCCAGAAATTATTCTGCCTAGATTTTAATAATATATTATATTGAAAAAAAAACAAAAAAAAAACAATAAGTTGAAAAATTAGGTACCTATACAATTTACGATTTTTATTAATACATATTTGTCCGCCAATATTTTAGAGTTCACGGTACAGCTGGAGCAACTCCAATAAAATATAATAAAAATTAGAAATTTGATTAAAAAATAAATAGATAAATAGAAATCTGAAAAAAGGCTGTAAAATTTCAGATTTCAGGAACTTCGGAGCTGTTTCTTCTTTCGCGAAAAAGTTTTCTTCTTTTGAATACAAGTGGAAATGTTGGAAATAAATAACGCGCAAGATTTACCAATAGAATTACATTTAATCAAAAAATGACACCCAAAAAGTGAACGAGGTTTTAATACAAAAATACATGCTCAAACCGTAGAGTTGGCTCACATGCGATTCTCAGTCGACAAAGTAATTGGCACCAAGAGACTCTTGTCACGAATAATGGAATGGTTTACAAATTGCGGAGAACACGTAGTAAAATTTATTTATTATTATTTTTAAATTTTTTTTTTTGCAAAACGACGTATTTTTATTTTTTGTAATACATTTTTAGTTTTTCCATGGTCGGCTCTGTTTGCGAACATGGTGACTAGAAATATTCATAAATACGTCTATGAATTCATTAAAAACTAGACATTCGCATTTATAAATAACAGTCCCAGTTAAAAATAAACCTATTGCAACTAACATGAGCTGTACATTTTATCTACACATCCGATCGGAATAATCTCTATGTTATTCACAGTTAACATTATTAAAACGTTGAATCATTTGGTAAACGATGTGGGAACAACGGGCAACTGAACTACGGTTCAGTGATGATTAACGCTCGAGAAGAGCTTAATTTCCTCCAAATGCGAGGAAAAATATCAATAACAATAATAGTTCCGTCCAACCAGTTGGTAATAAACGTGTAAATTCTCAATTTAAATGTGTATAAAATCTATGCGCGTTTTTCGCACTCCAATGCGTTCCTTGGATTGCCAATTTTCCCAACAAAAAATTAATAATTTAAAAAAGCCCAATTTTTAGCCTGTAATTTTCGCCACGTTTTGAGAGCTAGAGATTTGGGTTACCAGACGGTTTTTTTTTCTGAAGGACGTGTAATTATGTTCGCTGGAAACTTTGCTATTTGACTCGTTGAAAATGAGAAAAAAATTCGACTGCCGAATTTGGACTTGAAAACGCAGATGAAATCCCTTTTCGGAGAATCGAAGTCCAGAAAAAATGTATGTATGATTTGTCTCGCTCAATTATTGCCGTGATTTTCGAGACCGAATTTTCATTTTCTTGCAGAAAAATTCTTCTTGGCAAAATATGGAAAAAACATTCAAAACCCGATGGAAAAAGGTGTTTGGTGAAGTATAGAAATCGATGTGTTTTTTCACTAATTATCGAGCGTCAAACACTTCAACTCAACTGCTTAGCGAAAAAATTTAGCGTTCAATTTGAAAATGAATAAATATTAGAAGATTGAAATGACAATAGTTGCTACTGAGTTTTCCCTTGTAGTTACCAATTTGTTAGGTGGAAACGTTCACAAATCTTCCGACTAGAAATAATATTAAACCATTGTAATCGCCCGAGAAAAAGAAACTTTAACGTCCCTCAAAAGTTGATATTTTACGTTTCAATGTAATCTAGAATCCGAATATCAAATTAAAAAATTCTGTCCTCCCGCAGTCGTCACTTTTCTGACGATACTATAAGGCTAATTTCTTGACATTTTCACCAACAACGAATCTTGGCCTGACCATGGTTCACAATTCTTTAAACAAATCGCTACCTCAATTTCAAGGGTATTTTTGGGGGTTTCGAGGGGAGAAATCTTTATTTTCGAAGTTTTTTTTCGGTCAGAGGTGTGTTTGGTATCAATTTCTATAGATTTTTGGACGCTGAATCGAATGAGACCAACGCGGGGTCGATAGTTTGAATGGTTCCCAAGTTATCGCAGCTTTATAGTCGCATTTTGGAGGTTTTCATTAATTTGGCATGAAGGTATAACTCGAGAGTTCATGGAGGTATAAAAATCGTTCTATACTCGTTGGAATGCGTGTTCAACACTCTCTTCAACTGAACAGTTAGGCGAAAAATGTTAGAAAAACATCGATGTTTAAAATCGGTTTCTGGTGGAAAAAAACTTAGCTATTTTAGTTTTGTCAAAAAGTGTTGACGACGGACGGACAGGATTTTTTCAGAATCGATAATCGGATTCTAAATGCCTTGAACGTGAAACATCAAATATTGATGGTGATTAGAAAAAAATATTTTTGAACGATTGCAATGGTTTTTCCTGAATTATTATGAATTCTGTGAAATCAGAGTTATAATTGTATAGTTTCTAAGTAATTTAGGTAAATACTGTCTCGGAAAGAACATTACATGGGATCACTCGCGGGACTAATGGTAAATTCAAACTTGATGTCGAGAGCTCGCAAGGCTCCAATCAAAGAGGAGACTGCTCCTGTACAGTAATTAGGAGATGGGAGATGTTGAAATTGGAATCGGATTGCATGGACAGGTTACCTTGGGGCTGATTGAATTCGAACGTTGAAGATGCGATTTTGAACCAAATTGCCCGAAATTGATTTCGTCCTAGAAGATGGCAAAGGTGCTAATAGGACATAATTTCACCTAAGGTTAGAATAGTGGCCGATTTGGTTTTCGTCATTTGAGGTCTCCTTCGGGTTGACATCGAATCAAAATGAGTAGTTAGTTCCTTCATCAAACAGTTACGTGCTGGGGCTGAAATACATTATCATAAATATGATTCACATGAAAACATAGGATCGCGACTTTAATTCATATTTTTTTACGAAATAAAGATTAATGCAATTTTTAAAACACGTGATAACTGTTATTTTTATTTTAGCTTCATATTTGATTATTGAATTGACAATTATTAGTTATTTTTGAGGGGAAAAGTGTTGATAGATTTTTCTTGTACAAAATGGTACGTAATCGGGGGAAAAATTGGCAAGCAACGAAAAAGTGAGTGGCAAAATAATTGGGGATAAAAAATGAAAATATGGTTATAAAAACAACTTCAGTTAATATCGAAGGTCCGAAAAATGGTTTATGTATCTTAAGCTTCAAGCATGATTAAAGAAAACCATCCCCGTGTAACCATCTAACTACCCTGATCATATGTGAACTTTTCTACCAAACTATAAGAGCCAATAACTCCGTTGCAACTATGGTAATTTTAATCCGTTTTGTTTTTCTTAATTTTCAAATTGGAAGCTAAATATTTTGGCCAGCTGAAAAGAGTGTTGACGAGTATTCCAACGAGTACAGAACTATTTTTACAGCTTTACAAATTCTCGAATTCATGGCATAATGCTCATAATTTCGAAAATGCCACACAGAAACGATAAAATCCTTAGTTAACCTAGCAGTTAATCAAGTGGACTGTATCTTGTTTTAATACCAAAATGGTCACATACTGAAAAAAACGCAAGAACACAATTTATTATCTTTGAAATGAGTAAAATCCAATTATATCCAAAATTAACAACTGTAGTTGGAATATCATTACGAGAGCCTAGGCCAAAGAATAGAGTTGGGAGGTCAACAGTTTCCAAAAATAAAAAAATAATAAATATCGGGATTAAAACGTCGATATCCATAAAACATCAATGTCTAGGCTCGATGTTTTTTTTTTTTTGAGATTGACGTTGTCCCGATTTTTTTAAATATATCTATATTATATACTCTGTTTTTTCTCGCGTATCAAACATTTGTGGGGTTACTAAAACAGTCAGTAAGAAAATTGTGGGAATTGTTTACTTATTTTCTCAGTGGGTACTGGGTGTAATGCTTTGGCAACACTGGTTTCAGTTTCACCTTTTGAGTTGATACCTAAACTTAAACGGCAAATAAATACTAATAAATGAAAATATCGGTATTATTTTTATTGATTTTTTGTTGGTCTGAATAAAACATCGATGTTGGAGCTTTGGCTTCGCCGTTTAAGTTTTGGTATCAACTCAAATGGTAAAACTGACACCAGTGTTGCCAAAGCATTACACCCAGTACCTGCTGAGAAAAAAAATCCACAACTTTCTTACGGATTGTTTTATAAGAAAAAACAGAGCCTCTATTGAAACCAATAAATTTTTTTTAACGTTTTAGATGTCAAAATGTTTGTTATGGTAAGCAGCTGACCCTAGATTTTTTCTATTGGGTCACACACCGTACGTCCTCTTTATATTGCTTAGCACCTTTATGAGAATAGCCTCCACACGGAATATAGATCATTCTGTTATATTGGATATCCCATCCCCCAATTGGAAAACAATTAGCACATAAATCTGAAAACGAACTGCAAAAAAAAGCAATACGAAGGTAAAGCAAGGATCGTTCTGCTTGACTGGTGAATTTTCTGAGCGACTACTGTTATGAAAACTGTTTAGTTTCCGTCATCTATAGTGCAATTTTCGGCTTTAGAACTATTGTATCAATAATTAAAGCTATCCGGCTTTGTTTGTGAAACTCACTTAAAGCTGCAAAGTCTTCTAATGCTCCGCCTAATGTCTACGCATTACGTTCTATCCTATGCTCACTGGCGACTAATGTTTGCATAATTTCTCTTCGAACTGGATGGTTGTAAAGCTCTCCGATTCACTTGAACTACAATGTGATAAAGACTAGTTTACAATTTCCGCTTTTTATCTACGCCAAAAATTTAAAAAATAAATCACATTGAGCTCTCGAGCATTTGTAAAAGTGAATTACTTAACGGCAAAAAATTGCGTAACAATGAGAATAGCCAAATAAAATTGCCTAAAGTATTCCTGGAAATTTTCACAAAGCTAATTTCTTAATTATAAAATATCAAACTTATTTTAGATAGAGTCCGTCCGTAAAAAGCGATGGTTCTCGGCCTATAAGTCGCATAGGATGGCGAACATGAGGCATCTAACGCCTGCGAAATTACTTCACTAGAAGATAATGGAAAAGCGTTTTGAAAAATAGTAGCTCTTCAAATTTTATCGTGTACAAAATTCACTTTCCGAATCGCGGAAGAAACTTGAATAACAAGTACATGAACGTCTCAAATCGATATGAATTACATACGATGCGTCTTTTCGCGTCAATAAGAAAATCTAAGGTTTCTAGTCACTAGGAGCAGTAATTCTCGAGGCCCCTGAACAAAAAAGCGCAGCAAATTATTGTACAGCTGTTTATCATTTTGTTGCTTACATAGTAATTTAAGAACCATCCATTTGTAATTTTGTTGGAAAATTTGAGAGCGCTTCCTCCAAACAGATTGGTAACTATACAAACTCTGCAACTATGGTAATTTGAATTATTTATATTTTTCTCAACTTTATTATTAAATTTTTGTTATTGATCAGGATAGAGGTCAAAGCAAAGCCAGATATTTTCTTCGCTGAGCTTTCGGAAAATTATTTTGTAATAAATTAAAGGCTAAATGATTCGCCTGACGGTACAGTTGAAGAGAGTGACAAGTATAGAACGATAGCTCCATAAATTCTCGAGTTATACCCTCATGCGAAATTTCTGAAAACATCGAAAATTCTACACGAAATAGCGATAACTTGAGAACTATTAAAGCTGTCAATCCCGCTATGGTTTCATTCGATTCAGCGTCCAAAAATCGATAGAAATTGATACCAGAGATATTTTTGTCTGAATCTAGAGTCTAATAAATAAAAATAAAAATAGGGGACTAGATTCAAATGGGGGAGGGGGGGCAACTAGAAAGGTGACATTAAAGACATGAAATTGAGTTGAGTAGAAGTGATCACACGATATTATAAACAAAAAAGAATTGTTTTTTGTTTTTAATATTATGTGATCATTTCCAGTCGATTTCATGTCTCAATGTTTCATTCGCCCCTTTCTAGTCACTCCTACATTTGAATCTAGACCCCTATTTATATTTTTATTTATTAGACTCTAGGTTGAAAAGCGGACGTTTTTTTTTTTTTAGAAAATTCCCTACTCATGACAATCCCAGCCTTGTGGAGCTTCTTACAGGACCTATTCTTAAAAAAAACTTTTATAAGAAGATGTTTTCTGAAGAGGCCCTGAATGGCGAAAGCGCTAGAAATATAGAAATTCAAAGTGAGATAACGTCGCTGATAACGTCTCAACCTCATCCACACGTCGAATCAAATGGATATGCGACAAATCACAACGGAATGAGAAGAGGAGGGCGTTTTTCCCGAGAAAAAACGAACGAACAGTTTCACTGTTTGCAGATTTGCATTCAAATAAAAAAAAGTTAAGAGCCGTTAATGATTGATGTGCTGCGCAACAGTAATTGATTAACGTATTAATCGATAGACGATGGATTGATAGAAGATGAGCTGGTCGCTGGTTGGCTGTGAGTTTCCAGGATAGTTCTTCTCGCCAGTTCATCCGAGGTCGATGTCAGCAGCCGTGGCTGCAACAATAACAACTGCTTAAATTATACTGACCTCTTACAGAGTTAATCACAACATTAGTTTTCCCCGCTTTTAGAACAAAATGAATAAAATCTTCGAAATGAAACTTAATCAAGCAAGTGGTTAAATGGCTGAAGGTGGTGAAACGTTCAAGCTGTGACCGATATATCATTGTAGCAGGAATGCCCCTGACTCCACCCACGCCCTTTGTTATTGCTTGAACGTTGTTTCATTTCCACCTTTTACCGTCGAAAATTAAATACTAAACTGATGGTATGGTTTTTTTTTTAAATTCCAAGGAAGAAAGATCCAACTCTATTTTTCTCTTCAACTCTTTATTAGACGCATCGCCAAAACTGACCCTCTACAAGCAGTTATGCCACTCATAACGAAAAAAAAATCTCTGTGCCCTTCAGGATGCCTTCAGGGGACTTGTAACCTTACTTTCTGGATATCCCTCATAGTTGGCCTAATCAGTTTCCGGCTCGAATTCCCTTCCATCAATCCCATTTCAATCCGTAAATTGCATAATAAAATTGGAAAAATGCCATTTTTCTGTTTTTGGCAAAATTCTTAGTCTAAGTTCTGGCAAAACGTCCAATAACGAGATGAAGTGGAAAAAGAATCGGATCTATCTTCCCCGAAATTGAAAGGAACTTGAAAACGAAGATCCTGAATATCGACAAGGTAACATAAATTATTATACAGTGTTCCTTCACTTTTCATTTTCAAATTCCTAATTTAGCCGTGAATAATTCCACAAATAATGTTATAAATAATCCAATTTACATTGTGCTCGAACATATTATTTCCGACTTTACAAAACATTGTTGGAGTCACCAGGAACGTGCTTTTGTTCCTGTAGAAAGATATGTTTCGTAACCTTACCTATACGTCTGATTCTGACACTGACACACGAAATAGAGTTTTGTTAAGTCCACATTTGCATCTATTGGGACATTTTCTTCGAAATTTAACCGTCTTCGCTATTTATTCACATGCTTTTCCATAGCATTTAGATTGGTTTTTGTTTAGAACATGCGACTACATTGACAGAAGTCATCGTAATTGTGTGAAGGCAATCCACTGCTATGTATTTTACAAGAAGTGGTCATCGTTTGTTTTGTAGCGGACAGTAGACAGTTGCAAACTACACTTTGAAAGCATAATTTAGTGCTCACAGCTCGACAACACTTATTTGCCTAATCTACAATCAGAAGGAACAAACATCAATTCTACAACCCCAATAGAGTTTATTTGAAGTGTGTTTCAACGTGGGAACAAAGCACTACCAGCAATGTAGTTTCAGTGTCGAGAAACCAGCAGGACTAAAGTTATTGAAATTAGTTACCCACGCAGCAGAAACACGTACCCAAAACAGAGAATGTTTTACGTCTGGATATTTCTCTGCGACATCTCACTGGGAACGTCTTAGAGACTTCTCACTAAACATGTCCCAGATGAGTCTCAATTATGATGTCTCAGCGATCTCCAACTGGAAATGTCCCAGAGACGTCTCACTGGAGAAGTTTCAGGAACGGCCCACTCTGGACATGTCTCAAAATAGTAGAGGGGTTGTGAGGGGGGGAAAACCAGGCGACTTATTCTCCAGATCTTTAATGGCTGGCCGAGCACTCTCGCCCATTCGTGCATCTTCAGGGCAACGTGGAACCATGAGGTCCACAGCCCTCTCACAACCCCTCTACTTCAACAAAGGCGACGACGACCAAACGAAGAATGTCTCAAAATGTTTCATGGAAATGCCCCAGAGACATCTCACTGGAGATATTTCAGAAAGTCTCACTCTGGAGATGCCTTAAAGACGTCCACTGCAGACGTCCCGGGTAAGTTTCAATTATAGTGATCCAGCAATCTTCAACTGGAAATGCCTCAGAGACGTCTCACTGGAGATATTTAAAAAAATGTCTCACTCTGGAGATTCCTTAAAGACGCCCGAGGGACATTTCACGGGCAATGTCTCAGAAACGTCTCACCGGAGACGTATCGGAGAAGTGTTGTATTGTGGCTCGAGTTCTGAACCAGCCTAAATCACATTTTGGTTAGAGAATTTATGATGATTTCTCAAAGAAACCACTTTTGCAGAGGTTTCGGAACTATCAATTTTGAGCCATACCCAACAGATTGTGTTCTATCAGCCAGAATACGAACACCGCCTAATAGTGTTTCTTTAGTCAGCTATAAAATTCAGGAAATTCGTGGATCGAGCTGTGTCCGATTTGAGACGTCTCAGAGATGTGTCATATGAGACATTTCATGAATGTTTCGTGTACGAAATTCGACACGTCTCTCTTTCCACGATTCATGACGTCTTAGGCCCAGTTTCACCAAAAATTGAAGTTTTTGAAAGTGAAGAGTAAATTATTTGACCAACTCTCAGTCTAAAGTTCTCATGATACTTACGCTTTTGCTTGTGAGGGCTTATTCAAGACATTTTTCAGACAATATTGGGAACAGCTCAGATAGAGCACAACATCAGCCACAAAAATGGAAATAAATTGACAATATACCCCTTCTAATATTCCCATTCTTTATAGGCATCTTGACTAGTGGCAAAGGAGACGTATTGGTATTTTACTAGATGTTTCAATTGTATCTCATGAACTTCCCTCTCAAATCAAACGCCTCTGTGAGACTTACTTGAGACGTACCTATCTGAGAAATTCTCTGTTGTTTGGCTTCTTTTGATTCCGAATCCGTTCGAGATAATATCCTCCAAACGGTCCTTCATTAGGCTTTCATTTACACATTTTCACGAATTTTGTCCTTTTGATCGACATTTTTGTTGAACGCAAAAAATTGCGCGGTGACTGTGGCACGTGCATTTTTTTCAACTCCTGGTTCGCGTGAGGTTCTATCCGTTTATTGATTTGACTGATGGCCCAGAAAGCATCAGATAAATGGCAATTTTTTATGGTGGATTGTCATTTCGGTGACAAAGTGGCTTTCAGTATTCACATGGAGGAGAATAAATACATAATGGTATAGGAGTCAGAAGTTGTGGAGCAGGTTGTGTCCATTTAATCATGCATGTGCTTGGAAATTGGATCTCAATAGTTATTTCTACGCAATTTTCTTTGCCAACAATGTCCCGTGAAGGTTGCGGTGCCAATCTACAGCAGCACACTTGTTTTCGAATACTTGCTTGGCTCGACGTCAGCCTCGGGTATTGAAAATGGCGAATTCCCGTTTGTAGCGCTATCTAATAAGAAGAGATACGAGTATCTTCGTTAGTAAATTATCAAAGGCCAATCAATTTTCATAATCAGCCAAAATCGTAGTTTGGTTTTCTAATCGTTACAAAAAATGTGAGCTTGAAATTGTCCTCTCGCTTGCTCAGCAGTGGAAGTGCACACTGTGCTCTGGAAAACCATAAATTCGCACGCGTTTGTTTCGACCCACAGACTAGTTCCGCTGCGTACACTTGGGCCGTTTGAATTTTTTGCTCATTTATCGTGAAATGACGCCAGAAGCGTGAAAAATAAATCTAAATCTAAATAAGAAAAAAAATCCAGCATCGTAATAAAAATTTTCTATTAATATTTTTTATTCGCAGCTTAATAAACAGTCAGTCGCTCGATTATTTTGTCTTTTAACTTTTAAAAGCAACAGGAAGCTTTTGGATAAATCCAACGCTGCAAGGGTTGAAATGAAACCGTTGAAAGCTATTCAGATGGCAGTGAAAACAGGAAAGCGCCATCGATTTCGAATGCTCTTGAGTTATTGGACGAATAGCAACGAATTGGCTATGCTCGTAGGCTGGGATCGGTTCATTTTCCCATTCATGCTAAGTTGCACTGTTCGGGCAGATATATTGCCTTACTTGGTTCCGCGTCCTTTTCCTGCCTTAACTCGAGTGAGAGGCACTTTCGAAGTTTAAAAGTTTCCTCTCGATCGAATCGACCAACTCTGCTTGGAAAACTTTTTGAATGCAAGGTAGTCTTTTAATCTTTCCCACTTTCAGGTATATTTTTAGTGAATTTTCGCAGAAAATAATGCTTTTAGGCTCGTTTCGAAAATCTACCATCGTCTTTCAACCCAAAAACGTATTGAAAATCGATGCAAATGATTGAACAGTGGTTTATTATTCCATTGCTTCAATAATTATGTACAAAGAACATCAATTTGGGATAGTAATCATTCCGAAAATTTGTAAATGTTCCCTCTAAAACAACAGATTGGTAACTATAAGGGAAAACTATTATAATTTTTATTTTTCTCCACTTTCAAATTGAAAAATAAATTTTTTCGCCTTACGGTATAGTTGAAGAGAGTGTTCGACGAGCATTCGAACGAGTATAGAACTATTTTTATAGCTCCAAAAACTCTCAAGTTATACCTTCATGCCAAATTTCTGAAAAACTCAAAATTCGACAATAAAGCTGCAATAACTTGAGTACCATTGGAGCTATCGACCCCAAGATTCGATTCAGCGTTCGAAAATCTATAGAAATTGATAGGTACCAAATACACCCTAGTCCGAAAAAATTGTGAAATAAGAATTTTCTTCCTCCTCGAAACCCCCCAAAATATCTCCCCATTCTTGAACCACGCTAGCTCAATATTAGGAGTATTTTTGGGGGGTTTTGAGGGGGAGAAAATTCGTATTTTCGAATTTTTTTTTCGGACAAAGGTGTATTTGGTATCAATTTTTACAGATTTTTGGACGCTGAATCGAATGAGGCCATCGTGGGGTCGATAGCTTTTATGGTTCTCAAGTTATCGCAGCTGTATTGTCGAATTTGGGAGATTTTCAGAAAAATTTGCATGGAACTCAATAGTTCTTGGAGTTATAAAAATCGTTCTATATTCGTCTGAATGCTTCTCAAATACTCTCTTCTGCTGTACCATTAAGCGAAAAATTTAGCTTCCAATTTGGAAGTTAAGAAATTGATATAGAATTGATTAAAATTACAATAGTTGCTAGAGAGTTTTCTCCTATTGTTACAAATCTGTTGTTTGGTGGGAACATTTTTTTTAAATGTTCGGAATAATTGCCATCACAAATAGATGTTCTTCTTACATCACATTGAAGCTAAGCAATAATAAACCACTGTACAATCATTTGCAGCGTTTAAAAAAAAATTTTTTTATTGGATATTCGGATTTTACATGCCTTAAAACGTAAATCTTGAAATTTTGTGGGGGTTAGAAAATTAAAATATATTAATAATTAAAATTCGCTCGTGGTGCTACATGGCTGGAACTTTATTTTCTACCCATCCGTATCGCCATGTTGTAACATTTATTGACTCTCAGTAAACCAATGACACTTCTAATACCTACAAACTTTGTTAAAATAAACAATATTTTTCATGTCACAATTTTTTGTTAAAATGAACAATATTTTTTATGTCGCAATTTCGGAACTTGAAACTCGAGTTCTAAATCGATCTGACTTCTAATTTAATTTCGTCCGGTTTTCTGCGATTGCAGTCCTATTATTACTGCGATTGGATTGAAGTTGGTTCTAACAGTACCTGGAGTGGAAGTAGGAGACTAACGTTGCCAATGGTGGCTGCTCGTGGTTCCAAAGGAGCCGGCGCTACCAATGCTCCACCTCCAACTCGTGGAACAACAGCCAGACTCGTTGATCCTTCTGCTTCTGAAACAAAGACGACTTGGCTATTAGTAAATTACAATCGGAATGAGGAACGGAAATGCGTTACGTTACATTGAATAACATGATTTTGGTATATTATTCATTAATAACCGTTGTAATCGCCCAAGGAAAACTTTTTTCTAACACCTCTCAAAATTTGATGTCTTACGTTTCATGGAATGTAAAATCCAAATATCCAAAAAAAAAAAAAAAAAAAAAAAAAAAAACGCTGCAAATGATTGTACAGTAGTTTATTACTCTTTCGCTTCAATAATGATTTAAGAAGAATATCAATTAGCGATAGTTTGGCCGGAAAATTGTCGACGGCGAACAGCGGACGGACAGAAATTTTTTAATTGGATATATTCGGATTCTAAATTCCTAAATTCTAAATTGGATATATTCGGATTCTAAATTCCTTGAAACGTAAAACATCAAATTTTGAGAGGGTGGTTAGAAATGTTTTTGTCGGGCGATTACAACGGCTTATTATTGCATAATAAAACAAAATTCTGACTGTCGCAAATGTTCGGAGTAATAATTACTGTCGCAAGCGGATATTCTTCTCAAGTCATTATTGAAGCGAAGGAATAAACCACTGTACTATCATTTGCTGCGTTTTTACTTCTCTCTCTCTCTCTCTGGTTTCTCTTTCTGGTCGTCGCATTTGTCGACGTCCGTGGAATGTGAGGGGGAGAGAAACTAGGCGAGATCCATAGGCTGCGGACTCTATGGCTCCACGTCGCCCTAATGATGCCCGAACGGGCGAAAGCACTCGTCCGGAAAATAAACAACGGAGAATGAGTCGCCTGGTTTTTCTCTACCTCACATTCCACGAACATTAGTTCTGCTCGATTTGTCAACACTTGGATTAGTTCTCTAATGACTAGATAGAGTGAGGGCCAAGCAGTACCAAATCTTAGTCACTAATATTGCTGTAATCTTCATGCAATGCATGCACTTGCGACATATTGAAAAGCGTCAGTATCGTGAAGTAAATTGACTTCACTCTAGTAATAGATCAGATGCGTTACCTACCATAGACGCGCTAAGGAGTTGGACTGCAGAACAGATTTTGGAGATTTTTGGAGTGAAGATTGTTGAAATGTTTTTGTGAGTTTATGGTGTAAGAATAAAACCAGAGATTTTTTTGGAGTTTTTGGATGACGATTGAAGGATGCCTGATTTTTATCAAGTGGGTCACATGCAGTACTCCCTCGTAAAACGAATTTTCAGTTATTTTATTCAAGCGATATTATACTTTTTGGGACTCTTTGTTCTTTATAAATATGGCCAACTTTGACCACGTTCAAAAAACATGTTTTTTATAGTTTGGATAACACGCAGTACTTCCGCCTTATGCCGTTTTTTTGCTTATGAGATTTTTATAGACTGCAAGAGTGAATATATATGAACGCTGGGAGACTTTACATTCTCCTATATAAGAGCTGTATTTTGCTTGATTTTTATTATTGGGGTCACACACAATATTTCGTTGTGAAACGCCTTATCAGTTATTTTATGCGTTTGTAACTTTCGGGTCACATTGCTTCAAATATAACGATTAAATATTACGACCACGTTCAAAACACTTGTTGTGTTGATCACATACCGTACTTCCGCCTTACGCCGTTTTCGCTGTTGAGCTTTTTACTGGCCGCAAAAATCAATATATTGGACGTTAGAGGGCTTCAATATTTGTAATGGCGAGTGAATGTATCCTCGTTACATTTTATCAATGCTTTCCTCAACAAAAAACTGCTTGGTACGTATAAAAATTAATTAATTGATTTTTTTTAAACTTATTGTATAAAAATATAAATTATATTAATTGACGTTTTACTATCTTTCTTTACGGCTCAAGGGACTCCGATGGAACACCATCTGATGATCAATGATGAACAGTGTTACCTATCGATTCGAAGTGATAAACAGTCAATTATCGTAAATTATACTTTTAGCATGTGCAATGGTGATGAACATTTGACACTTCATTGCCCGACTCTTCATTCATTCAGCTTATGATATAAAAACTCTCTCAACGCAGTCCATTCGAATCTCGTTATATTTACGCTGTATCCCTTTTACTAGTCTTGAAATCATCTCGAATGAATCTCAGATGACCGAAGAAACCAAGAAAACATTGTTCCCGAGTTGGAGAACTTTTCCCCGCCCGTTCTTTCCGAATGGGACGAAAACGAATAAAACGAAGGGCTAACACGGTCGAGTGGCGGCAGAAATAAACGTTATATATGAAGAAGGAAACTTTATCTCGCTTGTGTGTGCTGGAAGGCGAGATGGTCAAAATAATGGCTCCTACAAGCCGATAAACCGTTGTAACATATCTCGCTTTTACGTAATGTAGCGTTTCCTAACGTGGAAAAATAGCCTTTGTTTTCTGTTTCCTTTCGCACGTATTTCATCCCTTCGATTTTAACGAGGAGATTTCGAATTCCGTGCCAAGTTGCATTTTTCGACGTTTATTCGCGTACAACTGTCATCTTCGGCTCGTATCGAAGGCAAATTGGCGACTAGCGTGCCTGGGAAGTGAGAGTTTTGAAATATTATTGATTGAAATTTTTTGAAAATTTTGAAATATCGCTTGACGAAGATTTTCGAATGGAAATCGGCCGTTTGAAATATGGTTGTCTTTTGTAGGCCATTGTAGGTCATTTGACGCCAAGTTAACTTCCATGCAGTGTTCGAATCAAAGTGTTACAGATCAAATTACGGCTTTTCCGTAGACAAGGACCACATTTCCAGAAATCCACGCTAAAATATATAAAATAATTAATATATATCATATTATTAAGATATTTAAAACAATTCAGCAGGAAAGTATAAATGCAAGTAGAAATTGGTAGACGAGAATTTTAAATGAAATAATCATTTTTTGTAGTACTCTACCTAAGAATTCAAATTAGAAGATATTATTGTATTTTTTCAAAAAAATAATTTAGTAGGTATCTATAATATATATATAACAGAGTGAAAATATTCAACGTAGCAACAAGATCATTTTCTGATTATAAATTTTAAACTATACGAAGTAAATTCGAGGTGCATTTTATAGTATAATACAAGAGTACGTATGGTTTATCACCAGATGAAAGTAAGCTGACAAAAAAACAATGACACAGACGCAAAACAGTAACTCGGTCAATGGGTTAGTATTAGTTAGGCGAAAACGTAGGTTACAGAGGAATGGCAAGTATAGCAAGTACAACATTTTCGGGATGAGAAAGCAGGCAGAATATCATCGGTCGATAATTGAGGAGAAAATACGGGAACACTGTCTTTGACAGTTTCAAAAAACGAGGCGACTGTTATTTGAAAAATCCCTAGATTTCTCAGAAACTTTCGAAAATTTTGTAGATTCTAATGGTTTTCCGTATGTTCGTATAGACACCATGAAAAATTAGAAATTGGTAAATGTGGCAACACTGCTTCCATGGCTCTTTCAGAGAAGTCACGCCCGTTCGTTGGAGTACCATTATTGGTGTCATTCAGATACAACTAGAGAACTACGTTAAGTAGTTGAACAGTATTTACACCCCAAAGATAAAAACCAACTGTTATTCACTCCATTAGAAAGTTTTTTCTATAACCGTTGTGTTGAGATTTTATTTGATCCCAATTGGTTCTAATTATTTCTGAAAACACTCGCCATCGTTCAACATCTCTGCAATAGAGTCACCTTATTTTCACTATTTATGATGTGAAATTTACCGCCGAGTATATATTTTGTTTTGAAGTTACTTCGCCAACGGTATTCAACCTCTTGCTCTTTTTAGCGTCTTCGAAACCGCAACGAGGAAAATCCATCTCGTTGACCTCTGAAGGTCTTTTCTACTTCTCTTTGAACTTTCTCGATCTTTTCTCGAAGCAATAGAGCGAAAAGAGAAATGAAGAAAAACAGGCAGAAACAGAGTGCGAATGATGCTGAGGTCAGGATCTTCATTTCGGTCCTAGGATATTTACGCAAATTATATTTGACCCGTTTCGCCTGATTACTATTTAGCCGACCGCCCTTTTGCCGTTCGCCGCAAGATTGTTTAATTTTACTTCCATTTTTACGTAGCTAATGGAACTTAATGTCTGCGCTCGTCGATAACTTTTATAATATTCGACTTTAATTACTGAACTGTTTCACTAAATTCGAGGAATGAGACGTTTCGGCTCGCACTCGCCAGAAAAGTAATTAATATTATTTTTCTGTACACAGAAAACCTTTCTCGCATTCACAAATAAAAAAAATCGAATGTCATTCCGGTTAAAATACCATTGCGACGATTGCTCTAGATTTTATCATTTCAAGTTCTGTCTCTACCTTTTCATGCTTTGCCGGTGTGGGGTTCAGCTTATAAAACCAAAATCCAACCTGTTCTGATAGACAAAAAGACTCCAATAAAAAGTTTATTCTAATAGATAAGATTGTTCCTACGAATTTATTGTTTCGAAAATTTAAAATGATGGACTTTTTTTATTTAATAGGTACAAAAAACTACTTTGATTAAAAAAAAAAAAAAAAATGTGTAGAGAACGAATTAGAGATGGTTGAGAGGCTCACATGGCGCAGGTAAAGTTATGCTGAAAGCATTTAAACTGAAAACCACAGCAGCTCAAAGATTATATTTTCACAAAGGGGTGATATATAACTTGATTCCTCATGACCTTGTGAAAAAAGAAAAATAACCTATGAATTTACTTTAAAAAATAATCAAGGAGTACTATATTAGTTTACTGTAATGGAAAATAATATTGTAAGCGTGATGTTTTTATTTGTAATTGGTTTTCCCTTAACACCTATGTATAATAAATAATATATACCTAATATGAACCTAGTATAACAAACTGAGAATTGTGAAAATTTTAAATGTTAGTTCGTACAATGTATAGTATGTAATATTGTTAAATACCAGTTGGGTAAATTCTAAACTAGGATTATTTCGCTCCAGTTCCCAACTCAAGATTTTTCTTTAAAAGTAGATTGCGTAATGATAGCAATGTTAAAACAGACGAGAAAATATTATCCACTTCAGGAAAAATACCGCAAATCCGCGTATTTGCTCACCGATTTTGTTCACAATTTACTGCGAAATCGAATTCGTACGTGTGACCCCGGCTCAAGAGGATTATGCAGCGATGGAACCGCCCTGCAGTGATGGCATTGAGAAAGGAAGCAGTAGAAGCATTAACTGTCACCGCGGGAAGTGTTTAATTGAACCGAGGAAGAAAATACGAACGGCCTTAACTGCTTCAACCATTTCAGCGCTTTTTTCATTGCTGCACTGTTATTACTGGCAGTTTCTACGAAAAGGTTCAAAGTTTTACGACAAGCAGCTTCATTCATTTACACCAAATTCTTGAAGTACGTGGCTGTGTTACAGAAATCACAACAGAAATTGTTAAGAATATAGGTTCGTATTTATATATTTACTATGTTTACTATTTAAGTTTCAAAAACAAGGACATTTTCAAATAGCGCGAAAGCTTAAACAGAACGGTGAGTACAATCCCAGACTGAATATTTGTGTTCCTGAGCAGATTGAAGATTGAGTTCCTTGTCCTGAGCCCTATTTTTTGAAAGTAATTTTCAACTCCTCAATTATTCTCTAATGAGGAAGTGAAAAGTATTTTTTCCTTTTTTTTTAACTACTGAAGACTTGCAGAGTTGTCTTCGCTCTTTACCTCGTGGTTCTGCTTTGGTTTATTATTATAATAAACCGCATTGTCATCACCAAAAGAAATTTTTTTCTAACCCCTCAAAATTTGATGTTTTACTTTTCAAGGCATGTAAAATCCAAATATCCAAATAAAAAAAAAAAATAAAAAATTAAAAATTAAAAAAGCTGTACGTTTGCCGTCTTTTCGACACTTTTCTGTGGCATTAAATTGGACAAAAAATAAAAATGAAAATTAATAAAAAAGTTATAGGACATTTCGAAGAGGGGTCGTACCTCACACTTTTTCACCCTGTACTTATTTTAGGATACTGCAAACCTGACTTACTGTAATCCCTCCATATTCAGTCCAAATACTTCATTCTATTAGCAAAATGTCTGTCTTGTCACACTTACACGCTCCATAGGAAAGAGAGTGCTCATCCGTCATCAATTCAATTCAAATTTCTGTTAATGCCCATGCTAAGTCATGAAATAATATCGATTCTGTGCAAATAATAATCCTCCCTCTCTTATGCTGTTGGTTTTACTGCGTGGCAACAGTGTTGTCTGATATAATAAAAACGCTGCAAATGATTGTACAGTGGTTTATTATTCCTTCGCTTCAATATTGATTTAGAAAGACTATCCATTTGTGATAGTAATATTATTTCGAACATTTCGGAACAATCCCACCGAAAAACAGATTGTAACTATAGGGGGAAACTCCGTAGCAACTATTGTAATTTTATTCAATTTTATTTTTCTTAATTTCCTAATTAAAAACTAAATTTTTTGCCTAACGGTACAGCCGGAGAGAGCGTTTCACGACCATTCCAATGAGTATAGAACGATTTTTATAGCTCCAAGAACTCTCGAGTTATACCCTCATGTCAAATTTCTGAAAATCTCCCAAATTCGGCACAAAAGCTGTGATAACTCGAGAACCAATAAAGCTACCGACCCGGCGATGGTCTCATTCGATTCAGCGTCCAAAAATCTATATGATTTGATACCACGTACACATTTTTCTGAAAAACCTTGGAAAATATGAATTTTCTCCCCCTCAAAACCCCTCAAAAACACCCTTAAAATTGAGCTAGCAAGTTGGTTCGAAAATTGGGCCGTCGTAGGACCGAGATTGATTTTTGGTGAAAATTTCAAGAATTTAGCTATTATGGTTTGGCCGGAAAAGTGTTGACGGCGTACGGCGTACGGCGTACGGCGTACGGCGTACGGCGTACGGCGTACGGCGTACGGCGGACAGACAGAATTTTTTTTATTGGATATTCGGATTCTACATGCCTTGAAACGTAAAACATCAAATTTTGAGGGGGGGTTATAAAATTTTTTTTCTTGGGCGATTACAATGGTTTATTATTGAATAATAAACCAAAATTGACTCTCGATCTCGACTACCATTCGCGTTCTGTAGAGCTTATTGAACTTTATTACTCCGTTTGCAGCCCTATTTCATTAATTACTACTTGAGATGTATACAGTTACTTTAGCATGCTCGGTGAATAAACCATCCGAGTAAATCCAATCTATCTCAGCGGGCCCAATTTGGAATAACTTTTCGAAATCGCCTCGGCTAACGCTTCAAGTTATAACGTGCCTCATAGCTAACTTCAACTTCGGCATCTTCGCTTTATCGTTCAAGTTGGAAACTAGTGGCCTACATTAGATACTCGAGCTTCCGGATGTTCCAAACATCATACATACAGAGTAGAACTTTCGCTACCTCTTTTGCTTTGAGTTCGCATAAAAATTTCATATGAATGCAAACGGGACCTTTGAAGAATCGAGCGTGGTACGAACATCTTCTACTGGATGAGGTTGATACTTCTCCGTATTCCATCTTTGCATAAATTTTGATCGATTCAAGTGTCTGAGAGCCGCTCCTCAAGCCATCGCTTCTTCCTATTTCCGAGCAGCATTCGCATGCGTCTCAGGTCTGATCTAATTTTATGTCATCATACTAATTGGCTAATGTAAGAGGAAGTGTAAGTACCTAAGGAAATGTAGCTTGCGTCTAGAAAAATATTCCCGGAGTTAATGAGAAAAACATTCGAATTATGCAACCGCGTGGCTTTTCTTCTGATTCCCCGAACTACTTTTCAGAAGACAATGTAAAAATATTGTTTATTAAGTTGCTACACAGGTCATTGCATAACTTGGAACAGTAATACACCCTATGATGAATCAGATAATGTTGGTCTTTGATTTTGGTTTATTATTCAATAATGTGTGTCAACAATAGTGTTGATGGCGTACAGCGGGCAGACAGAATTATTTTTATTGGATATTCGGATACTACAGGGCCTTGAAACGTAAAATATCAAATTTTGAGGGGGTTAGAAAATTTTTTTTACATTGGTTTATTATTCATAATAAACCAAAAAAAAAGCTGTCAGTCCGCCGTCAACACTTTTCCAGCCAAACTGTAAAAGCTACATACATTCTTGAAATATTCATCAAAAATCAATCTCGGGCTCACAACGGCCCAATTCTTGCTAGCTCGATTTTAAGGGTATTTTTGGGGGGTTTGAGGGGGAGACAATTCATATTTTCCTAGGTTTTCAGAAAAATGTGTATTCGGTATCAATTTCTATAAATTTTCGGACGCTGAATCGAATGAGACCTTCGCGGTGTCGATAGCTGTAGGAAATTAAGAAAAATAAAAATGATTAAATGGACGGAATCATTACTATCAGAAATGGATTGTCTTCATAAATCATTATTGAAGCGAAGGAATAATAAACCACTGTACAATCATTTGCAGCACTTTTTTGGTGCTAACATTTACACATGTTCGGAATAATTACTATCACGAATAGATGGTCTTTTCACATCAAGCAAAGGAATAATAAACCACTGTACAAACATTTGTAACGTTTTTTCCTTTCAATTTATTCATTTACCTAATCAGTAAATTAAGAGTAACTGAGGAGTAAATTAGTAGTACAGTAAATTTTTCAGAAATACCTTATTTTGTTTCATTATCAGTTATTAATTATTTCCAACAGATTAAACTATTAATTCATATTTAGAGCAACCCCCCTGACCGCAGAGAAGTTGTATTATTATGGTCAGGAGTAGTTACATCGTAGTATGAAGAGTTTATTTTTGTCTACAAATATGTATGTTTCCTGGAATAAATTTATTTTCATTCATTTTCTCATTTCATTGAGCTATTGTACGCTAGAAGTCTACGCTGCTTGTGCGCGTGTAAATAAATTGAATTTTGTACTTTCAACTAGACTAGACCAAAATTGTGCTGTCTACGAAAAAATCAACGCTGATTCTACAGCGAAATCTGCGATATATTAGCAGTACGCTCCAATTTAACAAGCGATAAGCCGCTGAACCGTTGAAATTTAAGTGCTCTGCTCACCAATTTGGCTTATGAAATATAGGATAACTGAGCGGATGGGATTGAAGCGTATTTATAGCGAGGTCGTAACGCCATTCAGCACGGGGCCATGCGCACAACAAACTCTACTCACCAACTGTGATCCTAGGCGGTACAAGGTTACTAACTTCGGCTGAAACTATTGTTACACGTCATTACCACCAATCGAATGAGCTGAAATTTGAAAACGTCAAGTGCTTCATCTAAACTAAGAGCTAGTTTTGATCAAATTAACGTTACTAGTGAACATTGTGCTTGACGCATAATTATTTATGCGGCGTCCATGCAAAAATAAGTGGACAAAACTCGTCATGAAACATAGATAATATTAGCATAGGACAAGCAACAGTATGCAAGCAACGGAGAATTATCGTGTATTTTGATCCCGCTCTATCAATTTCTTCTTTCCAGATGGCTGAATAACTGCAATTAGTTCTGAGAACGATTTTTTTTTTAACAATCCGATGATTGTCAATCGATGGGGAATCGGCATAGATTTTATAATTAAAAATGTATTAATTTAATGATTATTATAATATCCCTAAAAACGCCATTTTCAAGTGAAGCCAAATTCCTAAAAAAAAAAAAATTGTTGGAGGAATTCGGAATTCGATTTTTTTTATGTTCGATTACAAAGTAGTGGGAAAAAGAGGACGTAAACAACATGGAAACTCCCTTCAGTTCAAGATATTTTTCAGACTCGAAAATTTCTATAGAAACACTGATTTTTACAGATGCAATTTCAGGACTTTGGCCATCATTAATCAGCGTGTTATGAATTGCGGAAGTAACATTTAAAAATAATAAATAATGCAAATTCCCCAATTTGCCTTATTTTCACGTTCTAAAAAGTATAATTTTTCCATACTTTTTGTTGCTTAAAGATGATTTTATTCTGTTTCAAGTGGATAATACAGAGATATGAACAATATCTATTCAAGTGAATAATAACTTTTCTTATTCTGCGAGTTCAAAAGCAACAAAGACGTTCCAATTCTAAACAATGAAGCAATTGATGAACTCAAGGAATAGAAGAGATCAATACCATGACGATTCTCTGTTGCTGTTATCAATTCCATGACAAATTTTCAAAAAGTCGATAAAAATAAAACTACGAAATCAATTAGATCACACAAAATCGTGCACGTGTACTTCAAACGTACGATTTCACACTGTGCACGGTTGTACAGGCTTTTGTTGTGGCTCAGTTGACATAATGAAGTTGTGCTGATGCTATATTTAGTGTTTTATGTGAACAATTATCGCCAATAAGTAAAAAAACACTTAGGATGTGATAAAACTGTGGGATCAAGGTCCGATAATGAGCTTCCCAATTCTTTTTAGTGGCCCAAAGAAAGTATTTTCTTCGACTTAACTTTGTGAGTATCGATGATCTAGGAATTTGGTCCGATGGAGCCTCTGATTTTCAAGTAATGGTTCTCGACAATTTCGATTCAACTCATTTACAATTACATTTTTAGCAGTAAGTTGCTCTTTTGTTAAGGGACTGGTACTCTAAATTTTTCGTTGTGATTTGTCGCATATCTATTAGATTTCACGTGGGGATGAGGTTGAGATGAAAGCTGCGACGTTATCTCATTTTGAACCTCTATACTTCGAGCGCTTTCGCCTTTCAAGGCCTCTTCAGGATACATTTTATTCATAAAATTTCTGGTTAATTATTCAACCATTGTAATCGCCCAGAAAAACATTTTTTCCTAACCTCCCTCAAAGTTTGATGTTTTACGTTTCAAGGCATGTAGAATCCGAATACCTATACAATTGAAAAACGGGCATGAAAAAGGGCATGAAAATGACTAGAAGGCATTGTGTGATCACCTTCTAGCCATTTTCAAGCCCTTTTAATGTTAAATTTTCTCCTTTCTAGTCACCCCAGAATTTGAATCTAGTTCCCCTATTTATTATTTTAATTTTATTAATTTAATTTAATTTATTTATTATATATAAAAAAGCGAACGTGTTTTAGGAATTTCCTATTCATGACTATCCCAGCCTTGTAGAGCTACTTACAGGACCTATTTAAAAAAAAAATTTATGAAAATGTTTCCTGAAGAGGCCTTGAATGGAAAAAGCGCTCGAAGTATAGAAGTTCAAAATGAGATAACGTCGCATCTTTCATCTCAACCTCATCCCCGCGTCGAATCTCTAATTTTTTGTCTACCATTCTTACTTCTATTGAAATTCGCTCAACGCTACAAATAGCAACGGTGGAAAAAAGCTTACCGAGTTTTGGATTGGTAAATGCTTCCTTGAAAATCGGATGTGGATGGTGTTTGATTGCGTTCATCCGCCGATTCACCACAACAGCAGACGCCGCGTTGATTGTCTCTCCGCGCTTTGGCCTTGGTTGCTCCACTGGTAGTACACGACGTCTTCGTTTAGGCAATTTTGATCGAGCCTATCGAACATGCGAGAAAATGTCAATAATTTTGAAATTGTCGACCTATCGGTAGATTGGGAATTGTCTGTATAATGTGTGAAATATGATTGAGTCACAATATTAGCTGATTTTCCAAGCTGAGCGATCATTATCTACGAATCTCTACTCCCGAAGTTGTAAAAGAGTTCCCTGTCTTCCATTTTGTTTGTAAACTAATGAATTTAGAGAAAATAGCCGACACCGCTTCGACGACTGTCAAAATAATTACAAGTAATTTATTCAAATTTGGAAACAGAGGTTATGATGAGAGGACAGTTTATGTGATCGTAGAAGCTGGTCGCTCATAAGGCAGTTGGAAGTATTACTCTCTAGGCTATAGCAGTTTTTCGAATTTTCCTCTCGGATCTTCATTTATCGGGCTGAATTGTAGACTCGCTTTCATAAAAACCTTACGTTACCGCTTTCTCAATTTATATAATTAAGCCGCCAATTCAGGGAACTTAAGCCGCTGATGCTCCGAGTATTCGACCCTCGCAACAAATTGACTCCTCCATTAAACGGTCGTAAATAAGATTTTAAGCCTCAATTATAAAGCTCTTGGTCTTGATTGTAATTCGATCGGACCAGCTATGAAGGGAAATCCAATATCGGCGCATCAAAAGGAAGGGACACTCTAATATCGCGGGTAGAAAGCGGCCTAATGAATTTTACGGTTAGTGATAAAATTCCTCCGTTTACATGGTTTCCCGTGGCTCTTTTTGAACAACGCGCTGTAGATTTTGTTTTCCCTTTTGGTCCATTTATTCTCAATTGGACGTTTTTTAATAGAATAAATTACAAAAAGTTCGCTGAGAAATTTCTGGGAAGCCTATTAGTTGAATAATTTATTTTTTTATCGAACGTGTTTTCCCCGCTTCAAAGTAGTAAATACTTATTTTCTGAAGGGAATCATCAAATTGCCTGTCTGTGGTAAAAAAAGTGACGAAAGCCGTCGTACAACCGAGAAAAATAAATGAAATTCTAGGAATTTTTTTCAAAGTATCATTTCAGTGAAGCGAATGTGAAAAATTAGCCACAATGGCATTTCGGATATAACACAGTACTTTCAAGACATAATCGTCAAAAGTTTTTCTATTTCGATTTTCATAGTCTGCGAAAATCGATACCATCAAGGTTTGAAATGTGAGTTACGAGTGAATGAATAATGACATAAAATAAATGAATCAACGAAAGAACGATTCAGTTATGAGTAAGCGATTGATGCTTATGTTTATCGATAGGACCACACTCGCCGTACTTCCGGGTTATTCGCATTTTCCGTTATTTTATTCGAGCGTTTCTTCATTTTTGGTCATCAGAATATCAGACTCTTTTAATATAGCAAACAACAATAAACAGAATTTTTCCAGGTTTTTTTTTTTTTTTTTTTTTTTTTGTGGCTACTTTTGAGGAGTAGGAGTAGCTGAGATACAGGTAAAAAGACCGAGCTGCGCTGCGTATCAAGTTTGCTCAGGCAAATGTGTGCCAACATTAATAAACCCGAGGGGGAAATCGCAACGAAAATTACGGCAGCAAAATATGAAATTTAGGACGTTTCGTTGAGCAGTAATTATCCTCGAATATTTTCGATAAAATATTCACGTTGTAAAAACCTGCAAGTGAATTTTTTACCGAAATGCATATTTAGAGTTTTTCTAGGCCAACGCTCATTCTGGGACTGAGAAAAAATGGCCAATAACTTCTATACTCCTCAATGGCAAGCAGAAAATATTACACCGAAAATCTTGAGTTCAAAGAACCAATGTACGTTACTCGCAGTTTTTTGGCTCTCTTAAATTTTTCTGATAATTCACATACAGGCTTAAGCAACGCGGCTAACGATTTTTCCTTTTTATAAAGCCGACTTATCAATCGAATGTGAATTTCGTGTTCTCGCCGAACAAGCGCCGTTATGTCTAGAAATAGAAGTAGATCCTCTCGGAATTCGCCTGAGCTTGATGCGGAGAATACAAGAAGCTTAAACGATGGAAAAGCGATATTGCCCTACAGGCAAGGCCTCTTAGAATGGGATGGGAATGGCATGGGAGGAAGGAATAGCGTACGCGACCTGGTATAGTCCCGCAACCGAGCAACTAAACTCGAACGTTAATCAACCTACTCATCCCTATCCTATTTTCTACCAGGAACCTCTCCCAGCTCACCTAGCACTGTTGAGGGTTTGGGATCCTCTTACATCCAGCCACACGTACGACGAAGGTGACGCTACTTGTCCACAAGAATGTTTTTAAATCGGGACATTTTCCATGTTTTCTAGAAAAATTAATCAATGATGTTTCTAGGTATGATGCTGTAAATATAGAAGTGACTGAGCTTGTAAAAGCCTCGTGACAGTTATTCCACCGAAGTTACTCTTTTGGTTCATTATTCAATAATAAATGTATATTTAATATGTAAAAATAATTATCCATCCCCCCCAAAATTTGATGTTTTACGTTTCAAAGCATGTAGAATCCAAATATCCAATAAAAAAATTCTGTCTGTCCGCCACTTTTCTGACGAAACTATGCGAAAGCTAAATTTGCAGCGTTTTTGATTATCAATCAGATTCCACCTCGGAAGACTTTGATTCATTCAAACATAATTCAGTGACTTTGGCCATGGTACGAGCAGAAAATAGGGGGGAAAAGTACTATAAAGAAGAAGTTTAATTTCACGTAATATATTGAATTTATCAAAATATGGAATAAACGGCACAACCTTTCATAATTTCAGCATTGATCAAGCTTTTTTAAAATTCATTTAAATTCCATGAGCTGCTAGGCAGGAAAATTTCGATGATGAATTGTGCACAGAATTTACAGCAGCAGTTTGAAACTCGTTACTGTATTAAGTATTTTTCGAAATGAAATCTGGTTTATCGTACTATCTGAAATGAGTAGTCGGAGATTAAGAGCTTTCTGAAACGAAACTTGATGAAACAGTATTCCCATCACGCTTTGTTCAAGTTTCATTTCTAGCGAGTTTTCGTCAAAAATGATGCAATTTGACTCGTTTCAAAAAAAAAAAAAAATAATAATAATAAATAAATAAATAAAGAAAAGAAAAGATTGACCATTGAATGTCGACGAGAAAACACAAAAGAAATCCGTTTCATGCATCCAAAATAAAAGTAAAATCCAGAAAGAAAAACACATTCGCAGGTATTTATTATATATTATGTCACTTCGTATAATAACTGCCCATTTTCCTAATGAAAATTTTTCTTGCAGAAAAATTTCTTGGTAAAAAAAAGTTATAAGCTTTTTGGCCTTCTAGATTGGAGAGAGGGTAGGGTTCAAATTCGGCCTTCAACTCGCCGAAAAATTAAATAAATAAACACCCTATAGAACATAAAAGACAGATAAATATATTTGAAAACCTTTAAAAAAAATACAAGGGCGTTTGGGGAATAGAAATCGATGTATTTTTTACGCCGAATCGAATAAGACCATAACGAAATTGGTCGCTTTACTGTTACTCAAGCTACCGCAGCTTCTCTGACGAATTTTTTCGCCTAGGAAAAATACAATCCTACATAAATGTAATGATCCATAAATGAATTATCTAAATTCATTATTATGCTCGTCTGAGTCCCCTTTATATAACTGTTCAAAAACCAGCTCGCAAAGCCATGCTGCATGACTTGAACCTTTAATTTCTTCTTTTTCAAAATAAATCTGCTCGGTCTAATTTGGAATTTTGAATAATGAACAATAAGTATTTTTCATCGACAGAAAATTTCTAGCCCGAGAGATTTCATCACATTCTTTTTTTTAAACGTCTTTAATAAAAAAAGATAATAAAAATACAAGAAGGCAGCACATTTTTCCAAGGGAATATTCAAGGAATAAAATTACTTTCTCGAGACACATCAAAACAGGACATGACGTTAAAGAATACTGTGACAGCTGCTGTACAATTCCAATTTAATTCAGAAATTACACCATTTGTCTACCCCGGGAGAACGACGGTCCTAGAGAGGAAAAACCCCCGAGAATAGGAGGAGTGGACTTGTGAATATTTGACGCTTGATTTTTCACAACTGAGGGCAAGCGAAAAATTGACCCAGCCGGATGTATTTTTAACGAATTTTCTCACCCAAGTCCGCCTTCCAACTATGGCCCATTAGTACGTATCAAAATTTTCTCAATGAGAACACGGACTCGAAAGGTTAAATCTGGCAGTTCTATGTATTTTAAAATGATCTATTCATAAGAAACTACAATCGCCTATATTCGATGCAAAACTATTAAAATTTTAATACACCATAGTTTTTAAAACCATCAACTTGTTCAGCCCAACTTGAGTTCAATTAATCTGTTTCAATGTTTTTCCACGAACATTATCAAAGTTTCAAATTTCCCCTTTATTATTAAAAATCAATTTCCCCATTCAAGTTAAATAGTTGCAGAAGTGCTTGAGTTTCAATCCATCCTACTTAGGCTCCACGGTCGATTCCGTGTGCACTCCAGTGGAGATGTCTAATAACCAGGTCGGTTTGCAACGGCCGCACTCATGTTTTTCTCTCGATCCTTCTACGTGTCTGTCTACTGTTTTTGCCTTCGCTTCCTTGTAATGTCCGATTAAAAACTAGAAAACCTATTTCCAACTCTATTTCCGGACTAAAGTGCTCCCTTCGTACGTTATTTGACACGATTCTCGTCAGGAATTGACACAACTTTTTCAAGTATTATTCTTATTGATACAGATATTCAAAATGTAACGCAAAACAAACAAACATCAATCCTCCTTGTCGTGAGGATGAGCTCCGAATACGAGAGTGCATTTTCATAGTTCAGGTCTCAACTAAAAATGAACCAAATTTCTGACCAATAACAACTATAGATAAATTTAGAATACCCACATTATTTTTTTACATTGGACAAGAATCTTCCTCGTAACCTCTCGTCTAACAGTACGTAATCGAAATAAAATATGACCTCCAGCCCATAGTCATTATCCATGTCACGATGTATAAACTTGTAGAGTAGATCGTTTTATATGACTTCATTAGCTCCATCTCCACTCCTCGTCACTTCACTTCACTCCTCTGCCCTCCGCATTGCCACCAATTCACTCTACTTCAACGCCTTGCAGAGCTTATAAAAAATGGTAGCAGAGCATGATTATAAATAATGGTAGTCGAGTTTGATTAATGGTGAATGGCCAAAATTTTGAGAAAGCATTCGAAATTTCTACAAATCTTTGACTTCAACGATCAACGTTTATATCAAAATTTTCAAGGCCTTGCATTTTAGCGGTCATAGCTTTTTACGCCATGAAGATCAAATTTTCTATAGCTTCTCTAATCAACGTTTTTAAAACCTTAAAAGGTCAAATATCATAAAAAAAAATTCAAAAAATAATTTCATTAATTTTTTTAATTAGAAATTTTTAGTTTACTAGCACTTAACAGTAGTGAGCAAATTTATTTCAACGGAGAAAAAAAGCATTAAATATTTGTTATAATAGATAATGGAGAAAACTTACTTGTGTATGCGAGTAGAACATTGAGAAGTTCGAGACGATTACCGGGACGGGAAGTGCTATAGTTAGTACACCGGCCAGCGCGCACAACGCGCCGACGAACATACCGACGTAGGTTTTGGGCACCATATCGCCGTAACCGACAGTTGTCATGGTCACGATGGCCCACCACAAGCCTTCAGGTATGCTCTTGAAGTCATTGTCGGGATTCGCCTGGAAAATTGCAAGCACATGATGGAGTTATAAAATAATGTCCAAATGAAGTTTCATTATGTAAAAAAATCAACCCTTGCAGTAGAAGAATTCGCTTGAAAAACGCTACAAATGGTTGTACAGTGGTTTATTATTCCTTTGCTTCAACAGTGATGTGAGAAGATTATCCATTTGTGATAGTAATTATTCCAAACATTTGTGAACGTTCACACCAAAAAAACAGATTGGTAATTATCGGGGAAAATTCCGTAGCAGCTATTGTAATTTTAATAATTTTTCTTTTTCTTAATTTCCAAATTAAACGCTAAATTTTTAGCCTAATGGTACAAGAAGAGTGTGTTATATGACCATTCCTAGAAGTATAGAACGATTTTTGTAACTTTGAAGTTAATCATATCTTGAACGAAAATTTCTGTCAGAAATTGTACAGTATTCCATGACTATAACTGTAGTTTTAAGAATACAATTAAGTAAATATATATATCCTGAAACAACTGTCAACCTAGATGTTTAACTGACATTCTATTTTCAAGAAAACCGTGTAAACAGTTTTTTTTCCTTTATCGGTGAGCGGGCTAGGAAGAAAAAATTACTTGTAGGTATATGATGAAAAATAGAAAGGTGTATTCCAGAATGTGGGTTCAGTCGACCCAAAAAACGAATTTCCTCAGTCAGACCCCAAGTTGTATTTTGAGGTATCGAAGGAATCCACGTAGAAAAGTCTACTAACGGAGCGAGGTGGAATAGTATGAAAAAGAAAGCCATTCGCACCGGAGAGCGGTTTGTGCCTTTTTAACGGCACCTGCTCCCGCCCGCCCGATCAGAGCTGTACGTTTCCAGTTCTGTCTCTGTTTTACCCTTTTTCCCTTTGATTTATACGCCGTTCGATCATTCCTTTTCCTTTCGCCTCTTCCTCACCGCACAACTTCCTCGGTCGAAGACATTCTGTCGAATTTTTCCTTTCGCTATTCACATCCGAAACTTTGGCCCGTAAATCGCCATTTACGATCTGTTAATTTTTATTTATTATTCAATAATAAACCATTGAAATCGCCCAATAAATAATTTTTTTTGTTCTAAAACACCCTCAAAATCTGATGTTTTACGTTTCAAGGCTAGTATAATCCGAATATCCAATTAAAAACGCTCCAAATGATTGTACCGTGGTTTATTATTCCTTCGCTTCAATAATGATTTTAGATAATCATCCCTTTGTGATAGTAATTATTCCGAACGGCATAGTTGAATAGAGTGTTCGACGAGCATTCAAACGAGTATAGAACGATTTTTAAAGCTCCAAGAACTCTATAGTTATATCTTCGAGAACCAATAAAGCTATCGACCGTTTTTCTGAAAAACCTTGGAATTAATTAATTTTCTCCCCCTCAAAACCCCCCAAAAATACCCCTCAAGATTGAGCTAGCAATGTGATTGATTTTTGATGAAAATATCTAGAATGTAGCTATAATAGTTTGGCCGGAAAAGTGTATACCTACCGTAAGGCAAAAAATTCAGCTTTTAATTTGGAAATTAGGAAGAATAAAAATGATTAAAATTACAATAACTGCTGCGGAGTTTTCCCCTATTGTTACCAATGTGTATTTTGTCATAAATGTTCGGAATAACTACTATCATAAATGGATAGTCTTCTTAAATCATTATTGAAGCTAAAGAGTAATAAACCACTGTATAATCATTTGCAGCGTTTTTTAAATTTTTTATTTATTTTTTTTTTAAATTGGATATTTGGATAGGTACCTGAAACGTAAAACATCAAATTTTGAGGGGGGTTAGACAATTTTTTTTCTTGAGCGACTACAACGGTTTATTATTAGATAATAAACAAAAAAAAAATTCTGTCCGTCCGCCGTCTACTCTTTTCCGGCCAATCTTTAATAGCTATATTCTTGAATCCATATTGGTAGCTCAATTTTAAGGGTATTTTGAATAATATATCAAAACCGAACCATAAATCGAATGGTACAGTTGCAAAAATGACAGCTAGGGTTTAGGCGGTCGGTGAAATTTTTCATGTTAAAATTTATAGTAAAATAGAGGGAAGAAAAGAAGTCAAAACGCACGAAAGTTCCCATGATACGAGTAAGGCGAGATAAATCAGCAGGGAAGCAGATACCAAGATCGTAGTCGCACGCCCAAATCGAACGGATCAATTGGACGTGAGTTGAACTCGCACACAGCGATCCCTTGTTGAGCGAAAACACTCACACTTTGCGTCGATTTAGTAGACAACCGGAGCATCGTGATGAGTTAATCGACCGACTGACTAACTGACTGTTCTATTATGCGCTAGCTATTTCACCCGCTCGAGGGCAGCTGCGTTTCGACATTTCAATGCGGACCGCAAGGAAAGGGGCCGCTTGCGTAGTGAGATACCGCGGGGAAGATGAGGTTTACACTGCTTTGCTAAGGCCCGGATCGGGTCGGTCGAACAGAGATTCCGACCAAGCCAACAAACCGCCCTCGAAGCTATTGATGATTCGCGCGTAAATCGAGCGGAAAGCGAGAGCAGATGCAAATGACGCTTTCGGCCAAATCCGGAAAACACGGTCGAAAATCTACACCTTTCCGATTTTGTGTTCTGAGGCGGCAGTTTCATGAAACAAATAATTGTTTTTTCGTTGTAGTTTCGTCGGACCTGATGGATCTGATGGACCTATGTAGCCCTGAAGATGGGCGAAAGATCTCGGCCAATAAAGAAAATAATGGAGAAAGAGTCGCCGAGTTCATTTCCCCCACACCCCAGCAATTAAATAAATAATTAAAATCAATGAAATTTTTAGAAAAATTTCATGCTAGAAATAGAAGTGACCATTCAAGAAGTAGTGACTTCAGTTCTCACAGCTGTTCATTCTGAGGTATACACTTACAAGGTACGGCAAGGCATAACTGTAATGAAGGAGAGGTCGGTTTTCAATACCCTTCTTCGATTGCAGTGAATTATTTTCAGTTGAGATAATATCTCAAAAAATAAATAAATTTTAATGATATTATAATTAAAATAAAATATACACAGATTTAGGCGGATGTAAAAAACTGCAATGTTGCCAACTTGAATGACATGAAACAAAAACTATTGGCGAGGTCTGAAATAGTTCGGCCATCCATTCGAAGCGGATGTTAATCGCTCAAACCAATCAAAATTTGACGTTATACATTTCAAGGCATTTAGAATCCGTTAAAAAATCGTCACGTCCGTCCGCCGTTTACTTTTCAGAGAAAACTATACTTAATAGCAAAATTCTTAAAACTTTCACCAAAAATTATTCTTTGTCTGATAATGGCTCAATTCTTTAGCTGAATCCCTACCACAATTCAAAAGGGTTTTGAGGGTGTTTTAAGGGAGATTTATATATTCCAAGGTTTTTGAACACTGGTGTGTTTGTTATAATTTTATTTGAATTTTCGGACGCTGAAATAAATGAGAACACAACGGGGTTGTTGTATTGAATGCGGTTCTCGTGCTATCGCAGATTTTATGGGAAAGAAACTCCAGATTTTTCTTTGATATAACATTTTTTTTGGAAAAATATATTTGAAATGAAAATTTTCACCGGTGTGTTTACCAGTGGTTACCAATATATTTTATGATGTTAGGTAGAAACGTTCTCTAAAGTAGTTAGTTATAAAATGGGGATGGTCTTTTAGAATCATGATCTAAGCAAAGGGATAATAAACATCATTCGCAGCGTTTTTGGTTCATTATTCAATAATTAACCATTGTAATAGCCCAAGAAAAAAATTTTCTAACCCCCTCAAAATTCGATGTTTTACGTTTCAAGACATGTAGAATCCGAAAAGCCAACAAAAAAATTCTGTCTGTCCGCCGTACGCCACTACAACACTTTTCCGGCCAAACCATTATAGCTACATTCTTGAAATTTTCATCAAAAATCAATCTCGGTCCCACGACGGCGTAATTCTTAAACCAAATTGCTAGCTAAATTTTAAGTGTATTTTTGGGGGGTTTTGAGTGGGAGAAAATTCATATTTTCCAAGGTTTTTCATAAAAATGTGTACCTATTTCGTATTTATTTCTATAGATTATGGACGCTGAATCGAACGAGATCATCGCGGGAACAATAGCTTTATTGGTTCTCGAGTCATCCCAGCTTTTATATCGAATTTGGGAGATTTTCAGAAATTTGGCATGAGAGTTCTTGGAGCTATAAAAATCGTTCTACACTTGTTGGAATGCTCGTCAAACACTCTCTCCAGCTGTACCGTTAGACAAAAAAATTAAGCTTTTAATTAGGAAATTAAGAAAAATGAAAATAATTAAAATTACAATCGTTGCTACGAAATTTTCCCCTATAGTTATCAATCTGTTTTTCGGTGGGAAAGTTCACAAATGATGTTCGGAATAATTACCATCACAAAAACGCTGCAAATGATTGTACAGTGGTTTATTATTCCTTCGCTTCAAATATGATTTCAGAAGACTATCCATTTCAGATACCTAGTCATTATTCAGAACATGTGTGAACATTTCAACCGAAAAACAGATTGGTAACTATCGGGGAAAATTCCGTAGCAACTATTGTAATTTTAATCTATTTTATTTTTCGTAATTTCCAAATTAAAAACTAAATTTTTTGCCTAACGGTACAGCTGGAGAGAGTGTTTGACGACCATTCCAAAGAGTATAGAACGATTTTTATAGTTCCAAGAACTCTCGAGTTATACCATCATGTAAAATTTCTGAAAATCTCCCAAATTCAACACAAAAGCTGCGATAACTCGAGAACCAATGAAGCTATCGACCCCGCGATGGCCTCATTCGATTCAGCGCCCAAAAATCTATAGAATTTGATACCACGTACACATTTTTCTGAAAAACCGTGGAAAATATGAATTTTCTCCCCCTCAAAACCCCCCAAAAATACCCTTAGAATATATAGCTAGCAAGTTGGTTCAAGAATTGGGCCGTCGCAGGACCGAGATTGATTTTTGGTGAAAATTTCAAGCTATTATGGTTTGGCCGGAAAAGTGTTGACGGCGTACGGCGTACGGCGGACAGACAGAATTTTGGTTTATTATTCAATAATAAACCATTGTAATCGCCCAAGAAAAAAAATTCTATAACCCCCCCTCAAAATTTGATGTTTTACGTTTCAAGGCATGTAGAATCCGAATATCCAATAAAAAAAATTCTGTCTGTCCGCCGTACGCCGTACGCCGTACGCCGTCAGCAGTTTTCCGGCCAAACCATAATAGCTTGAAATTTTCACCAAAAATCAATCTCGGTCCTACGACGGCCCAATTTTCGAACCAACTTGCTAGCTCAATTTTAAGGGGGTTTTGAGGGGGAGAAAATTCATATTTTCCAAGGTTTTTCAGAAAAATGTGTACGTGGTATCAAATTATATAGATTTTTGGACGCTGAATCGAATGAGACCATCGCCGGGTCGATAGCCTCATTGGTTCTCGAGTTATCGCAGCTTTTGTGCCGAATTTGGGAGATTTTCACAAATTTGGCATTAGGCTATAACTCGAGAGTTCTTGGAGCTATAAAAATCGTTCTATAGTCATTGGAATGGTCGTCGAACACTCTCTCCAGCTGTACTGTTAGGCAAAAAATTTAGTTTTTAATTAGGAAATTGAGAAAAATAAAATTGATTAAAATTACAATAGTTGCTACGGAATTTTCCCCGATAGTTACCGATCTATTTTTCGGTTGAAACGTTTACACATGTTCTGAACAATTACTATCACAAATGGATTGGATTCTGAAATTATTATTGAAGTGAAGTAGTCCTGGAGCCAGCTCGAAAAAGTGGTCACAAAAGGTGTATAATTTTTAGATACAGAAATTAAAAGGGCCAACTTTCCTGAACACATAAATGCTAGTCTGCCGGCTCAAAGCCGCTGGAATATGAAATGGTGCAAGTCCAAAGTTGCCAAATTTGGCCGAAATTGCAACTTCTTCTGGATAACTAAAATTCGGCAAGTAGATTCTACAAGGCCTGTAAGTGACGGAAAACCAAGTCTGCCGGCTGTAGTCCGCTGGAAAGTACCGGAAGACGGAGCTCGAAAATCTGTACAATTTCATGCAAAAATGAATCTAAAACTGGACAAATGAAATTTTGCCCATTTAAACTACTATATTTATAGAGACAAACAAGCCTAGTCTGCCGGGTGTAGACCGCTGGAAAGTACCGGAAGACGGCGCTCGAAAATTTGTATATTTTCATGCAAAAATAAAACTAAAACTGGACAAATGAAATTTGATCCATTTAAACTACTCTATTTATAGAGACAAACAAGCCTAGTCTGCCGGCTGTAGTCCGCTGGAAAGTGCTGGAAGACGGCGCTCGAAAATCTGTACATTTTCATGCAAAAATGAAATTAAAACTGGATAGATGAAATTTTGCCCATTGAAAGTACTCTATTTATAGAGACAATTAAGCCTAGTCTGCCGGCTGTTTTCCGCTGGAAAGAACCGGAAGACGGATGTAGAATATTTTGTTTTGTCCCCTGTAAAGGTCGATTTCATCAACTCGGCTAACTGCTAAATGCGACGAGTTCACCAACACCTTGGTGCACTATCTAACTTTGGAAATAAAATGTTCTTCTCTTTCTTGACGTCGCATTTTTTTATGTCACAAGTTTTATGAACAAACGAACTTCACGTCAGGAATTGATCTAAGTTAATTGTTTAAACTTTTAAATAACAAAATAATATACTTCATCATAAGTTGTTCAGTGATTATATGTTTTTATAACAATTTTGAAAATAAGGCCTGCAGGGACCTTTCAGGATCAAATCCGCATTTGAAGGAGGATCGTTTTTCTCGATTGATCACTTTTATTTCTCTAATATATAAGCAAATAAACATAAGGATGAAGGCTAATACGAAAGATGGCCATGCGAGACTATAATTTCATGCATTAAATTTTATGTTTTTTGGTGTGCCGAATCCAAAAATGACTGCCATTTTCCTCCATCACGATCAGTTTTCTTGCGAAATAGTGGAGTGGGGAAGCCCCATTGAGAAGAATCATAGTCAAGTTCAAAGCACTCCATGATCCCTTGAACACTTAACGATATACAAGAAGCCCCTCTTTGGAGTAGAACTGAGTGAACTCTCTATCTCTCTCTAGATGTCTGTACCATGAAAATGAAGTTCCTGGTAAAAACCAATTTTTATTTTGAGTTTTGATCCCAGCAATTCAGCAGCATCTCTTGAAAGTTCATGGGATTGTTCAATGTGTTCATTTGAACTTGTTCCACTACATACAGCAAGGCATCCTGACTTGTCAGAAAATCAAATAAGCGACGGGTTATGACACGATTTAGGGCAAAATATCTGTCCCCTTCTTCCCTTCATTCTGCATCAATCCAGGAAGTGACATGACTGAATATGAGAGTGAAAAATGCATGCAATTCGTAGAATTGACAACTTGGAAGCAATTACCGAATTGAGGTTTAACGCTGAATAGTCACAGCATGTGGTATTCAAAAAACCAGTTTTGCGAGCAAACTAGACGTGATGGAATTTTTTGAGTACTTTTTTTTGGTTTAGCAAGCAAAAATTCATGGGAAACAGTAAAAAAATCGTACGCAATTTTTGGTTGCAGACCTGTGTTATCCTATTAACTATATGCACCAATGATGATGTGAAACTATTCGAGAAATCACATTTCAAGGAAAACCTACAAGTAATGTAACCCAAGGTTAAAGCTAGGAATAATGCTATTTTATCACCTCTCAAGTAATATTCTCTGTATCTTTCTTTTGAGCACTTCCATAGATGCTGATCCCCAACGATGAAAATGGGGGTTTATGGCCTCGAAAAGGACTCATTCCTTATGACGCAATGAAGATTCCTCTATTAAACACTACAGCACTTTTGTTCAAGCATTACGATTACATGAGCCCACCATAGACTTGTTAATATAGACGAGAAAAAAACAATTTCAAGTTTAATTATATGAATTTAATTATATAAATTAACAATTTTAAGTTTAATTACAAGTTCAATTACATATGGGTCAGGCCTTTTATACTTTCCAATTTTTTTAGGGGTTTAAATACTATGAAGCAACATTTACAATCAGTGATTCAGCATATTATGGGTCATGTTTCTATATAGCTGCTGGATTTCATGGAAATCGTGTTATTATCAAAAATATTTACACATAATATGTTTACTGTCCCAACAAACTTCCATTTCGGAAGGAACCATCATTTTGCCTTTGAAGCTGCTGGTGAAAATTATTTTCTATTGATTATTTCCATTTTGTGCACGTAGTATGACCATCTTCTGTACATTTCTGTTTAATGATGCGGTAGCTAACTTTTTAGTGTAAATATTATATTTACTTCCAAAAAGTAATGCATGACATTATCCTATCCTTATCCTAATTATCATGGCCATCTTTCGTATTAGTCTTCATCCTTATGATTATTAGCTTATGTATTAGAGAAAGAAAAGTGATTAATTTGATCCTCAAAGATCCCCGCAGGCCTCATTTTCAAAATTGTTATAAAAACTTTTAATCATTTAACACTTTTATTAGGAGAAGCGTATGGATTCCATAAATTACGCATAACACGTCGCTTATTTGATTTTCTGACATGTCAGGATGCCTTGCTGTATGTAGTGGAACAAGTTCAAGTGAACACATTGAACAATCCCATGAACTTTCAAGAGATGCAGCTGAATTGCTGGGATCAAAACTCAAAAATAGAAATCGGTTGTTACCAGGAACTTCATTTTCATGGTACAGACATCGAGAGAGAGAGAGAGAGTTCACTCAGTTCTACTCCAAAGAGGGGCTTCTTGTATATCGTAAAGTGTTCAAGGGATCATGGAGTGCTTTGAACTTGACTATGATTCTTCTCAATGGGGTTTCCCCACTATTTAGATGCACTGCTGAGTTAATTAAATTGTTGTAATATAATGAAAACAAAAAACTTCACTCAGCACGATGCTCTACAATTGTATACAATTTTTTTTTTTTTTTGTTACATGAATATTAAAGGAAATTAAATTTCCTACAATTTTAATTCAACTAACGTTTTACTTAGATCAATTCTTCGCATCTATTTAAGGTGAAGTTCGTTTGTTCACTGGACTATTATACGAACCACTGCACATCGTAATACGATGACACCATAGTACCATTATGGACACCAAAATTATGGTGGATTTCCCTGACTCCGTTTACTCCTCAACCCGAAAATTGCCATTACTTTTTTGATGTCCGTGGATTGTGAGTGGGAGACTCATTCTCCAATGGCTGTGGACCCTATGACTCCCCGTCGCCCTTATGATGCCCGAACGGGTGAAAGTACTCGGTCAGAGAATAAACAATTACAGAATAAGTCGCCAGGTTTCTCTCCCCCTCGCAATACAAGGACATAAAAAAATGCGACGTCAAGAAAGAGAAGAACATTTTTTTTCCATTGTTGGATAGTGCACCAAGGTGTTGGTGAACTGGTCGCATTTAGCAGTTAGCCGAGTTGATGAAATCGACCTTTACAGGGGACAAAACAAAATATTCTACATCCGTCTTCCGGTTCTTTCCAGCGGAAAACAGCCGGCAGACTAGGCTTAATTGTCTCTATAAATAGAGTACTTTCAATGGGCAAAATTTCATCTGTCCAGTTTAGGTTCCATTTTTTCATGAAAATATACAGATTTTCGAGCTTCGTCTTCCGGCACTTTCCAGCGGACTACAGCCGGCAGACTAGGCTTAATTGTCTCTATAAATCGAGTAGTTTAAATCGGCAAAATTGCATTCGTCCAGTTTTAATTTCATTTTTGCATGAAAATGTACAGATTTTCGAGCGCCGTCTTCCAGCACTTTCCAGCGGACTACAGCCGGCAGACTAGGCTTGTTTGTCTCTATAAATAGAGTAGTTTAAATGGATCAAATTTCATTTGTCCAGTTTTAGTTTTATTTTTGCATGAAAATATACAAATTTTCGAGCGCCGTCTTCCGGTACTTTCCAGCGGTCTACACCCGGCAGACTAGGCTTGTTTGTCTCTATAAATATAGTAGTTTAAATGGGCAAAATTTCATTTGTCCAGTTTTAGATTCATTTTTGCATGAAATTGTACAGATTTTCGAGCTCCGTCTTCCGGTACTTTCCAGCGGACTACAGCCGGCAGACTTGGTTTTCCGTCACTTACAGGCCTTGTAGAATCTACTTGCCGAATTTTAGTTATCCAGAAGAAGTTGCAATTTCGGCCAAATTTGGCAACTTTGGACTTGCACCATTTCATATTCCAGCGGCTTTGAGCCGGCAGACTAGCATTTATGTGTTCAGGAAAGTTGGCCCTTTTAATTTCTGTATCTAAAAATTATACACCTTTTGTGACCATTTTTTCGAGCTGGCTCCAGGACTAAAGGAATAATAAACCACTGTACAATCATTTGCAGCGTTTTTTATTGGATATTCGGATTCTACATGCCTTGAAACGTAAAACATCAAATTTTGAGGGGGGTTATAAATTTTTTTTCTTGGGCGATTACAATGGTTTATTATTAATAATAAACCAAAATGGATAATCTTCTTATCGTACAATCATTTGCAACGTTTTCTAGCTTATTCATAAATTTGGGTTTTGAATTTCAAGTACCTACTGTAATTCTTGTTTTAGCTTTGACTAAGCTTTAGCGGTCACTGACGAGCATACACGTTCAAAATTCAAAAACTCATTTCTCTGCGAGCGGTGAGTATTTTCAAGCTGAAAACGGTGGCTGGATTTTAATCGAAGCGGCGAGTATTGAATTAGATGGAAATTCGTGCCTCGAAAAATAGAGACTCTCAAACGCAATAGAAACCATCCGTGTCGACCAATCGAGCGAAATTCTACTCTCTCGAATTCGCTGTTCCGTCCAACCTGAGCTCACAGGGACAAACGCGGTAAAAGAGTTAAATTAGAAAAAAAGAGGGGAAAAAATTCGGTAAAATGAAGAGGAAAGTCGCTCGTTGGCGCTAATGAAGGGTTGATTTTTTTCAGTCGCTCCAAGCTTTTTCAGATTCCTCATCAGCGGCAGCTGTATCTCATGCTAGCTATAGACTTATCCTAGTTCGTCGTTGGAGCTCGAGTTGATTAAAAATGCTATCTTCTGCAGATTGTTCTTCGCAGATATTCCATATTTGAGTTGACGACGTCGCTCGGGAAATCAAACGAAAATTGCATCGACATCGGGGCTAACGAGCATCAAACTATGAGTATGAATCCCTCATCGATCTTAACTTCCCGACAGGCCAAGTTCCCCAACAATTTTTAGCCCTTGATAACTTCCAAAAAATTTCAAATTTCATACACGAGCGGGATTTGTGAACGTTTGACGGTTTATTGGAAAAACAGCAGATTTTGAATCTACTCTAGTGGACTGGAAGAGATTATTCCCAGAAAATTTTCTGAAAATCTCCTAAATTCAACACAAAAGCAGCGATAACGTGAAAATATAAAAGCTATCGACCCCACGATGGTTTCATTCGATCCCGCGTCCAAAAATCTATAGAAATTGATACCAAAAATACACCTTTTTTGAAACCGTTGGAAAATATCAATTTTAGCCTTTTGAGACCGAGATTGATTTTTGGTGAAAATTTCAAGAATGTAGCTATTATAGTTTGGCTGGAAAAGTGTTGACGGCGTTCGGCGGAAAGACAGATTTTTTTGGTTTATTATTCAATAATGAACCATTGTAATCGCCCAAGGAAATTTTTTTCAAACCCCCTCAAAATTTGATGTTTTACGTAAGGAATAATAAACCACTGTACAATGATTTGCAGTGTTTTTTTAATGATATTCTACATGCCTTGAAACGTAAAACATCAAATTTCGAGGGGGGTTAGAAAAGTTTTTTTCTTGGGCGATTACAATGATTTATTATTGAATAATAAACCAAAATCGAGCGATGGATTGACCGAATCGCTGATCTACGTCTGTCTTCATTCAGCTAAACCTAAAACTAGCAGACAGCAAGGTGATTTGAATGAATAACTTTTCACATTGGATGAAAGATCTCGATGTTAGCCAATACCGATGGTCATCAATAAGTGCACAGTGATGCAATGTTATTGTCACGGCGAGTTAATTGACAAGACTCAAGGTGAAAATAAATATATTCAAGTCTGGAGCACAAAATGAAATTTCAACTTTGTAAGAGTAGCTGTTCAGTTCTAAAAACAAAAACGCTGCAAATGATTGTACAGTGGTTTATTATTCCTTCGCTTCAATATTGATTTAGAAAGACTATCCATTTGTGATAGTAATTATTTCGAACATTTCGGAACAATCCCACCGAAAAACAGATTGTAACTATAGGGGAAAACTCCGTAGCAACTATTGTAATTTTATTCAATTTTATTTTTCTTAATTTCCTAATTAAAGTCTGAATTTTTCGCCTAACGATACAGCTGGAGAGAGTGTTTGACGACCATTCCAATGAGTATAGAACGATTTTTATAGCTCTAAGAACTCTCGAGTTATACCCTCATGTCAAATTTCTGAAAATCTCCCAAATTTGGCACAAAAGCTGCGATAACTCGAGAACCAATAAAGCTATCGACCCGGCGATGGTCTCATTCGATTCAGCGTTCAAAAATCTATATAATTTGATACCACGTACACATTTTTCTGAAAAACCTTGGAAAATATGAATTTTCTCCCCCTCAAAACCCCCCAAAAATACCCTTAAAATTGAGCTAGCAAGTTGGTTCAAGAATTGGGCCGTCGTAGGACCGAGATTGATTTTTGGTGAAAATTTCAAATTTTTAGCTCTTACAGTTTGCCCGGAAAACTGCTAACGGCGTACGGCGTACGGCGGACGGCGTACGGCGTACGGCGTACGGCGGACGGCGTACGGCGGACGGCGTACGGCGGACGGCGTACGGCGGACGGCGTACGGCGGACGGACAGAAATTTTTTTATTGGATATTCGGATTCTACATGCCTTGAAACGTAAAACATCAAATTTTGAGGGGGGGTTAGAAATTTTTTTTTCTTGGGCGATTACAATGGTTTATTATTGAATAATAAACCAAAAGCATAGAACTGAAGTCGGTGGTATTTATGTCCAAAAACAAAATTAAATAGAAACATTTAGCTAAGAGTCAAAGTCCGGGGTGGGGCTTAGCAACAATGAATCAGCTCCCGATAAAATATTTATGTATCCAACTGATGGACATAAAATGTCCCTAACATTGCTAGCGGTTTGAAAAAAGCCTCTAATAGAGATTCTAATGAACGTCGATATGCCCTTCTTCCAACGACTATTCGTTTTTCAGCCTAAAAAATTGTCCGATCTTTCTTTATAAGGTTCGCGTTCCATTTTACGAGGTCAAGTTGTCGGATCAGAAAAGGGAAG
The DNA here is from genome assembly GCA_037159825.1 of Tupiocoris notatus. NCBI lineage: Eukaryota > Metazoa > Arthropoda > Insecta > Hemiptera > Miridae > Tupiocoris > Tupiocoris notatus. Next base: position 785,377 of record JASJUZ010000401.1, on the reverse strand, counting down.
GGTTACAAGTTGAACGCGGAATAACGATAGGATTTCTTTCGAAGCGTTCCCTTTCCAATAGAAAATACCCATCCCTTGGAAGAACAAACAGCAGAAGCATCGGCACTAGCGGAGGCAGCAGATTACTAGAATAACGGGTAGCTTAGTCAGTCGAAAGCTCCAAGGCCCGGTTAAAGATTCGACCTCCCCTCGAGCGGCTCTGTGGGAAAGTTAGCCCAGGGAAAAGTTTATAGCGAACTCCCATCTCGGCGAGAAAAAAAAGCTAGTATAAACGGACATCCAAAGCGGGGGAAAAGTTGGTCAAGTATCAACATGAAATACTAACTCGAACGGCGTAAGTAAGGAGGAAAAGAGTTAGAGCTGGCCCGTTCTTGAAGTAAGTTCGAAATGGGCAGGAAAACATCGCCCCGGTCGAAATCGAGTAAATTTGTTACATCGTCGGAATATTTTACTTTTTCAAAGCCGTTGTCAATATTCAATACAGCCCCAAAGATGGAATTTATTTAGAGAGTTCTTGAAGCTATAAAAAACGTTCAGTACTCGTTGGAATGCTCGTCGAACACTCACTTCAACTATTCAGCGAAAAATTCAGATTATAATCAGGAATTTAAGAAAAATAAAAATGATAAAAATTACAATAGTTGCTAAGGAATTTTCCCCGATAGTTACCCATCTGTTTTTTCAGTGGGAACATTTCAAAAAATATTCGGATCAACTACTATCACAAATGAATTATCTTCTTAAATCATTATTGAAGCGAAGGAATAATAAACCACTGCACAATGATTCGCAGCGTTTTTAAATCTCTTCATAGCTCGATTGACTTAGAACATTCGAAGACCTTTACTATCATCAAAATAGGCTTAAAAAATAGCTTGCATGGGTTACTATGTTTCCATGTTTAACTCGGTGAAAAGGTACACCAACCAATAGTAAAATATATCTAGAAAAATATTTGAGAGGCATACTAAAATTTTTAGTTTGTGAGAAATGATGGCGTTAGAAATATAAATCATGAGCTTCTACTATAAATCATGAGAATTATTTCGACCGGTATTCTACTTATAATTTTAGATCTCAATCCGAACCTCATGAAAATGGAACATTAATCTAGTCCAAAAAAAAAAGAAAAACCCAGAAAAAATGTGATAAATTAGGATAATAAGGCGGAAGTACGGTGTGTGCGCCTGACGATACAAGAAACTTCTCATGAAACGAGTTAACTTCAAGCGATTTGTTACGGTAACTAATAATTATTCATCCCTACCACAGGTTTCCAACAACTTTCAATATTTTGGAAAATAATATTTCGTAATTGATAAAATATGTCGGTAACCGCGGAAATTAATCAAATAAATGTCAACTATTCAAATAAAAACCGTACATTCGTATTTGAGTTTTTTCAAACGCGAAATTTGAATTTTATCGGATGTTGCGGGTATGTGTGGTGGTATTGCTAAAACCTGATGAAGCATGGTCTCACTTTGGCAGCGTTTGGAGTGAAAAGGCCTACCAAAGGTAACCTCGCTTCCACTTTTCGCTTCTCACTCCAATTCCCTAGTGTTGGAAGCCGTTCTCGCAACCTAGGCCTCCTATGTCAGCGGTGCTATAGTGCCGAGGAAAACCAATTATAGCGTAGCGAGACCGAGCTCAACAGGACGTCTACCGTGGCTGGACAGTGCTTGTGAACTGATTGCAGAGCCGAGGTTCGGGTATCTTCTCAAAAGCTCATCTCGCCTGTCCGTCGGACCCTTCCCTCGTTTTATCCATACTCCGATCTAGGAATTTCTAAATGAGGAGTACAGGATGACAATTGACAGTGAATTGTTTTTCTACAGAGAGGACACTTCAGTGAATTTCATATCTCCTCTTATGTTTTCCTACCAATACGTTCACGCTCTTGGTGATATTTAGATTATTATTCGTAATTGAGAGAAACCTAGAAAAAAACCGCACATTATTGTCAAGTTGTATCTATTATTCCAACCAGATTTTGCTTACTCACTCACTAAAAATCGTAGCTATAACAATCATTAATCGTATTTCTCTCACTAGTGAAAACCCCCCTTTGATATCAACAATATCAAATATATTCTGCTTATAGGTTCAATGTAAAAAAAAAAAAAAAAAAACTGAGATTTCTATTCTTAACGAGGCCTTATCAAGTGACTGCGTATCTAACAGTTTAAAAAAAGTAAATTAGAAGTAAATTATGACACTATTTCAGCATTTCCCCCTTCACCATGATATCGCTAAACTAATTCAAATTTCGAGTAATTCTATCCAGAAATTAATTTCTTGACGTGCTAAATGGCAAAGAAAATATAAGCACATAAATTTAAAAAAATTAAGTTATAAAATAAAAAAAAATTGTTAAAAACTAGGAGAATTAAATAAAAAGTAAGGAGTAAAAGAAAAAGAAAAAAATTAAAATGAGGAACTTTTCCAAAAAATCAAACAATAATAAGCGATTTAAATTGAAAAACTGTTCGAAACATTTTAGAGTAGTTTGAAAACAAAAGTTCAGACCATTTTCAAAATATTTAAAAAATAAAACCAGTGGTGTGCATAGATCACACAGTACTTCCATGTTTGAGTCGGTAACTGGTATAACCAATTATAAAATCGAGAAAATCGTACGAAGGCCGAAAAGTGACCCTAGCGGTAAAGATCAGGCGTCATTCACTCACCATTACAAATAATATTTAATACCTCTAGCGTCAAATGTATTGATTTTTGCACCCTGTAAAAAGCTCAACAGCGATAAACGGTAGGCGGAAGTACGGTATGTGATCAAAACAAAACAAAACATGATCGTTGTTGGTCACATTTAAAGCAGAGACCCGAAAGTTACAGGAGCGCTAGAATGAAATAACTGAAATCGCGTTTAACGAGGAAGTACTGCATGTGACCCCGATAATGAAAATCAAGCAAAATTCAACTGTCATAAAGAAAAATTTGAAGTCTAAAGTATATTCACTCTTGTGGTCAATAAAAATCTCTAATGCAAAAAAACGGCATAAGGCGGAAGTACTGTGTGTTATCCAAACCATGCAAAACAAGTTTTGTGAACGAGGTCAAAGTTGGTCAAATATATAGCAAAGAGCCCCAAAAAGTACAGTAACTGAAAATGCGTTTTGCGAGGAAGTACTGCAGGTGACCCCAATAATAAAAAACAAGCAATATTCAGCTTTCATATAGAAAATTTAAAGTCTAATGTATATTCACTCTTGCGGTCTATTAATATCTCAAAAGTTAAAAAATGGCATAAAGCGGAAGTACAGTGTGTTACCCGAACCATACAAAACAAGTTTTGTGAACGGGGTCAAAGTGGGTCATATTTATAGCAAAGAGACCCTAAAAGTACAATTACGCTTAATAAAATAACTGAAAATGGTTTTACGAGGAAGTACTGCAGGTGACCCCAATAATAAAAATCAAGCAATATTCAGCTGTCATAATAGAAAATTCAAAGTCTAATGTATATTCACACTTGCGGTCTATTAAATCTCAAAAGTTATAAATAGGTATAATGCGGAAGTACTGTGTGTTATCCAAACTATGCAAAACAAGTTTTGTGAACGAGGTCAAAGTTGGTCATATTTAAAGCAAAGAAACCCAAAAAATACAAATTAAACAACTGAAAATGCGTTTTACGAGGAGGTACTGCATGTGACCCAAATAATAAAAATCAAGCGATATTCAACTGTCAAATAGAAAAATTTTAAGTCCTCCAGCGTTCAAATATATTCACTTTTGTGGTCTATAAAAATCAAAATGTAGCAAATGTGCAAATAACGCGGATGTACTGCATGTGACCCATTTGATAAAAATCAGGCATCATTCAATCGCCAACCCCAACATTTTAAGACCTCAAACATTCAAATACATTGAGTTTTGCGGCCTGTAAAAATCAAAATACAAAACATGCACTTGTGAAATCGTGAAAAACGCTCATAACGTGGAGGCGTTGTATGTGACCCACTATACAAAAAATCTAGTGTTTTCTGCTTGCCATAACCGACATTTCAAGCCCTCAAACGTAGAAAAATATTGACTCTCATAGCCTGTAAAAATCGAAACAGAAAAAACTTTGAACGCTTATATCTCGGAAGTACTGTGTGTAATTCAAAATCCGGAAGACCCTAATTTTGCACAATCACTGGGAGACACATTCCCTCAAAATTTCATAGGGTTTCATCAATTTTTCAGGGAGATATGGCGATTTATGTCAGTTTGTGACCACAGACAGACGGACAGACGGACAGACGGACAGACGGACAGACGGACAGACGGACAGACGGACAGACGGACACACAGACACTTGTTCAGAAAGTGTTTCTGAGTATACTACTATGAAAATTTCTTCCATCAGGACCTCGGTTCCGAATTCGACTTTTCCGACGATCTCAATACTTCCATTTACTACGTAAACATGGAAGTAAAAATAAAGAGAAGGAAATAATATAAATTTTTGATAAATTTCAAGAATACCTGAGAAGTTTTATGAAATAAGCAAAAATACCTATAACACCGACGGTTTCCAGAATTTCAAAAAAAATTAAAAAAGTTTAAAAAATGTTTAAAGAAAAAAACCCCAGCAAAATTATAATAATGTAGGTACCTATGTATTAACCTTATTAAACTGTATTCGACCTCTATCCAAAAATAATAACTGCTCAAAATAATAATTCAATTGTTCTCTTCTATGTGTTACGTTGCCACGCTGAATACCGATTTAATGGAATATCATCACTGAAACAAGTTCGTACCTCCGTCCTTGATGGGGTGACCTCGTGACCGTTTCTCAGGAGATATACGCGCTTTAACGATTTTCTATGATTCTGCGCTCACGTCGCGACCCGAATTTGCACGACGATTGAACGTTTCGTCGGAAGATAAAATTACACTGGCAAAACAGACAGAGAAAGAAAGAGAGAGAAGGAGGAATAAAGATGATGATTGATTAGCGTCTTTATTTAATAAATTCTGGCGAGATTTGGCCCTATACTCGGCCACTCTTTCATCAAACCAGAAAAAAATGAACAAATGATTAGCTTATTTAATGAGTATAGCTACAGACGTCGAATTATAGTAGTGTAAAATAAAATTTCCGAGAGAGGGAGTCTGAAGGGGTTGAAGAGAGAAGGGGGAAGACAGCTTTGAAATGAAAGTTGCGACTAATTTACTGCTGGTAGATCCTCTTTTAGAGGTTTTTGCGATACGAAGATACAAAAAAAAAAAAAAAAATAAATAAAATAAAATAAAAACCGTTCAAAATTCCCAAATTATTGAACGACTTTCCTTCTCACCTCTCAATCGCCTCCAAAATGGTCACTTTTTGGTGTGATTAAATATCGTAGGTATTTATGATCTCTGACAAATTGTTGGTCACACTGAGATGATGGTTAAAAATTAAAGGGAAATATGATACCTACCTAAATACTCAAAATTAATAGTCTAAATTAAAAAATAAAATAAATACCTAAATAAATAAAAAATAATCGGACTTACTACAAGGGCTGAACGCCAGCGGATAAAAAATAACGCACGAAAAACCCCGCAAGCTAACCATAGTAACCTCCTCTTTTTAAAGTCGGTTACCTATAAGCACAAAAATCACTCGTGAAGAAGCTGTGATAAAGTAAAAACAGTTGACTGGGTTGAAAAATCCCAGTCAATCCCAATTTTGGGTTTTTCCCAAAATGATTTCGACATTCTCGTCTCGCGAGTCGAAATTTTGAGAGATGGTAGTTTTATAAATGACGATTTTCACTCGAATGTAAAATACTCATGGTGCAGGTAGAAAATATAATTTTTTCACCGTTTAGAATTCTCGGGGTACCTATGTAATAATTTCACGGGAGCAACGCCAAGTCTCCTTCAGTGCCTCGCCTTTGTCGCCTGCTCTTGTGTCATTCAAGAGGCGACTGAAAAGATCCGCTCCTTAGAATTCTGTCACATCGATACTTCTCGAATCTATTGTAGGAAGGAAGGCATCCGCTCGAATGTTGAACGAGAATACTCATGTGTACAGCATCCAATCTTGCCACTACATGAGCTCCCGTTCGAAGTTTCCGGCCCGCAGTTCGGCGTCTGAAGAATGATTCAGAACGTGGAGACTGGAGAGCCTTTGATGTGAAGCAGCTTCAATGCTCACCTTGTGTTTGTCATATTTTCTATTCACTTTGCTGCCGCCACTCAATAATGTGACCTGCATTGATTCCTGTCTTGTACGACGACATCGGAACAGTGAAAGAAAAATACAAAACAATTTTAGGCTCTATTACAAAAAATGTTTTTTTTTTTCAAGTAGAAGATATTGACCCAAACTTATAAATTGTACTTTTGATTTCCATCAAGTTCCATCAGCCTCTAAATAATGCAAGAGATGACCAATATTGTACGTTCTTTCTCTTGGAAAATCTCGTTAAAGCTCGTTAAAACGTGAGTTGAAACCGCCAAGGAAAAAAACTGAGAGTAAAGTGAGGTAAAAAAACGCTGCAAATGATTGTACAGTGGTTTATTATTCCTTACGTAAAACATCAAATTTTGTGGGGGGGGGGGTTGAAAAAATTTCTTGGGCGATTACAATGGTTTATTATTAATAATAAACCAATATTATTGAATAATAAACCAAAAGTTTCAGACCCTGCCCAATTTCTCAAAATCTCGAAAACTTCACACAAAAGCTCCGATTGGCTGAGATCCATTATAAAGCTATCAACCCCGCTATATCATTATTCGATTCGCCATTCAAAAATCTATAGAAAATTATACTTATTACAACTCCGTCTGAAAAACAATGTAAAATTTCTATATGATGATGTTACCTGCACTCTTACGACCGCCATGTTTTTTGCTTCCATTTATTGAAGAAGGAAGGGAGGGAAAGATCATTTAAAAATGGTTGCGTACAAGTCCTCAACACATTCAGACATTTTTATGTGCTTCGCCAGCAACCACCTCTGGGAAATTGTCTGGGTAGCGTAAATACGAGTCGAACCCCAACGTACCGCTCGTCATGGTTGAGCTTCGCCATTAAGTGAAAAAAAATTTTCTTTTTATGACTACTTAACCTAAATCTCACTTGTCGGGATAGTTACCAAGACACACGACAATAACGTCAAGCTCATAATCATAAGTTGCTCAGCAACGGTTATGCTGGAACAGATGGAAAGTTCAATCAAGTGCAGTATTTTTAATAGACTGTGTTACCATGGTAACAATTATCTGGGTTTTTTTCTAACGCTTTTTCATAACCGTTTTTCGTAACGCTTTTCAAGTTTGTGTGCCATATCAAAGACATAAAAATGTCAATACGAATTCCCTCTCTCAGAACCACTCAAAAAATAATACCCTTGATAAAGAGCGCGAATAATGGGAAACGTTACTGAACCAGATCATGTACAGTCGTTTACCTTGAAGGATGAAGAAACGCTTATTATTGCTTCATACTGTTCTTCTTTCCTTCTTATCTTCAACGCGTTCTGTTCTTATTCTCTCCGAATCGTACATATTCTCATTCTATCCAGTCAGAGCAGCGATGTCTTCATTTCTACCTTGTAGAGCAGGTGTAGCTGAGTTGTGTATCTCTATTTACTTCCTGCTCTTTTTGCCCTTCAACTCCCGTATTCACAGGCTCCCATGCAATTTTTCTCTTTTTCCTTACATCCGCTCGCGTATCCACTTGGATCGTATTTCAAGCGTGAAATCAATATTTACAACCGTCCTCTGCACACCTAAGCCTTTTCTCCCGGTCTTACGTTTTTCGCCAACCCTGCAACTTTGTCGTTCCGAATGTGTCAATTGTGAACGTTTCGGAAGGAGTTTGAACTTGAAAAAAAATCACTGATGTTCTTAGATTTTGAGCTGGAATTTAATCTTGATTTTCTCGCATTTAGCATCGATTCAAAATTATCCTTATTTATAAAAGCCAAAGGATATCGGTCTGTCTGTTTGCCTTTCACGATTTTAATGGTTACGTATTTTGTAATTGATTTTTACAGGTTGGAAAAATTGCATTTGATTTTTGCAGGTTGGAAAAATCAATATATTTGAACGCCGAAAGTCCTGAAATGTTTGGGACGGTGACTGAATGAAGTTTGATTCTTATAAAGTGGATCACAAACTGTACTTCCTTGTTATACGCATATTGGCTATATTTTGATTTTTGCAGACTGCAAAAATGATTACATATAAATGCTGGGGGACTCAAAACGTTTCGTTGTGTCAGCTGAATGTCGTTTGATTTTTATTATCGGTGTCCCACACCGAATTTCCTCATAAATCGCATTTTCAGTTATTTTATTTGTGCACTTTTGTATATTTGGGCCTCCTTACCCTAAAAATTACTCCATTTAAAAAAACTTGTTATATTATATCAATTGTATCACACACCGTGCATATTTATGCACTTCATTGACTATTTCAATTTTTAGAGGCCGTGAAAAAATCAATATTTTTGACGCTGGAGGTTCATAGAAATTATTCCATTTTACAACACTTGGCTTGGATCGTTTTATTAGGCGCACATAGCATACCTCCGCACTGTTAACCTAATTGGTGCGTTTTTCTATTTTTGGGTTCTCCTTGCTAGTTTTTCGATAACAGTTGTGGAGTAATAAAGTTGCACCCTTAGTAGGAGCTTCTTGATTTAATAATTGGTTATTCCAGTTACCAATTCAAACAGGGAAGTACTGTGTGGTCTATGTACTCCACCGGTTTTTTTAATCCGTATTTTACCTCGGTGGTCGTATCTAAACTTTCCTAGGATCCCCATTTTTCGAATATCTTGTCCGTTCAACCGATAAACCGAGAGCACACGTTTTATTTTGACTCGTTCACCTCGTCTAGAGCGAATGAAGAAGTACATTATCTTATTTACGCCCCTACATCACTTTATCCGATCGTAGAAGTTGGAGAGGGCAATAAGGGAAAGAAAACAAAGCTCTTTCCAAGGAAGACGAAAGTGGTGCGCTTACAATCTAAAGTGTTTCCAAACAAGGTTATATTCGCGCACTTTTTCCCAACAATGCCTATCTCTAATCCTGTGTGTAGGTTGTTTTCCACGATCCGACCTCACTTGAACGGAGTTATCCATTCGGTCCGAAAAGAGTTAGAAAAGAAACCGTACTTTTCCACCTTTTTTCGAAGCAGACACTGTGAATTTTCACTTTTTTGCGTTTTTTTTTTCGAAAACTTATAACAAACAGGTCACTTAAAATGAAATTTGCCCTGTTTTCTGCTGCCAACCTTTGAATAAAAAACAAATAAAATTACTCAAACCGTCGACGAACGTTTGTTGAATTATTCTGCGTCAGTTTAATTTTATTTTCATTTTTTCCTTTTTTTTTCATTTTTTATTTTCATTTTATTTTTTCGGCCGCAAATTTCGCTCGTGAAAAATCGAATTTTGAGGGGGTTAGAAAATATTTCGTAATAAAGATATATTGCAAACCTTTACGATTGAATACAAAACAGACAAAATTACTCAAACCGCCGACGAATTTTTGATAAATTGTTCCGCGTCAGTATAATTTTATTATTATTTTTTCGGCCGCAAATTTCGCTCCGAGTCTTCAGTGGAGGGGTAATGTAGTGCATGATCTCGCTTGGCAGCCAAGCAGGCGTCTCTCCTCTCATATTTCCTCCTCTTTTTCGCCCTTTCATTTCCGACCAACCCGTCTGGAATATTGATGAGATGATTCCCTCAGCTACTTCGTCATACCGAATACTTCAGCTCAGGATCGGACGAGCTCGGAACTGCAGTTTTTCGCTTCCCTGATTCCTCATTTACGCCATCGCTGCGAACTTATTGTACTTGGTTTTGGCCGAAATCGCTAAACGCGATGAGTAATTTCAAACGGATTTCTCTCTCTCTCGCATTATTTTCATCGAATTCCCATCGGTTTATTCGCCTTTTCTAGCTTCGCTAACAGATAACACGTTGGCAACTTAAAGGGCCCGTTAAGCGGGATGTGAATTTCACATTCGAGAGACATTCCCTAAACAGGCCGATGATAACATGGGTTTTATTCGTCGGCCGTTAAAACCGCACCGGTGGCTTTGTCGGAATTAAATCGCCCGTAATGAGGCCGGAGTAAATTCAACTGCTGCGAGTGTTGAGCCTGGATTGGAACGCTGGTCGTAAATTTCGTTCAGCTATTGATTGTACTAACTGCGCGAGAAGGCAACTTCGAACGAGCTCTCGTTAGCGGTTCAGTTCCTCTCCACGGATCAGTAATTATGAAGGAATATTGTCCCTATATTCAGATCGGGTTCGTAAAATTGAAAATAACGAGTCGAGAGGATTAATTTACTGCGAATTACCGTGGCGTAACAGGACAGATTGGTAACTATCGGGGTAAACTCCGTAGCAACTATTCAAATTTTAATCATCTTTATTATTCTTAATTTCCAAATTAAAATCTGACTTTTCGCCTTACGGAATAGTTGAAGAGAGTGTTCGACGATCATTCCAACGAGTATAGAACGATTTTTATAGCTCCAAGAACTATCCAAAATGGAAGAAGAATTTAATTCTGAACACCTTGATACGACCTCCAACTACTGCCGTTTCAGCGGGGAAAGTGAGAGATTCTATATTTTCACCTTAATATGTAGCCAATGTTAGCGACAAACGTATGATTTTGAAAATCATGTGGCGTACCAAGTGGATATAATGTACGCGAGTAAATATTAATGAAGAATTTAAGAAAATCTCGATTTTTGTATTTTTGTTGAGACTCAAAATCAAAACGTAAATTAAATTGCATTTAACGCAATATTAATGAGAATTCGAATGTATAGGTATCGCTGCAATAGTTTTCAAAAATATTTTCCCCGCATTTTCGCGAAAAAGAGCAATTTTGTGATAATCCTCTGTTCACGTGGCAATAAATATTCGAAAAAGAAACCCCCCGAAGAAAATGTCGTTTCAACTTAAATGACACTTACTTGCAGTCTTTCGGCGTAGTAGACGAGACTCGCGAAAACGACAATGCCCAAGACGAGGAAAAATACGAGCAACGTGAGCTCTTTGGCCGACGCTTTGAACGTGTGAATGAGTATTTTGAGGCCCGGCGAGTGCCTCGTCAATTTGAACAGCCGCAATATTCGGACGATCGAAAAGAATTCGAGAATATCTGCCTTGTCCAGAGCTCTGGCTATCGGGTCTTGTAACAAGACGTCGGTGTAGAAACTTAAAGTCGCCATCACGTCGATCATGTTCACCGGAGACCTCATGAACTGCACTTTATTCGGAGAAACCTGCAACAAAACAAATCCGACCGAATCGGTTGGTTAGGAAACCATAATCTAGCGGAAATAATTCTTCAAGAATAAACACTTTTCTGCGAGCCTTAAAAATGAGAGGGAAAATCGAAAGCCTAAAGAAATTGAATATTTTTCGTTGGTACGATTTTTAAACCTCCTCAAACTGAATAATTTGGTCTATTCAAATTCCAATGACAATTCTTTTTGTAGACACATTCTGTGAAAATGTTTTGAATATTTTGTGGAAATTTTTTGGATAATCTGTGGAAACATATTGACTATTCCTAAGACAATTTTTAAAAACTTTTGGAAGCATTTTGTGAAAATATATCAAGTGTTTCGTTCAAAGATTTCTTTGAATGCTTGAATACTTTGTGGCAATATTATTTGGAAATGGTTCAATCATTTCGTTGAAATATTTCGTAGAAATGTTTTTTTGTGGAAATGTAGTATACCTAGAATGCTTTCAATATTTTGTGGAAATTATTTCTGCATAGCTTTGAATATTTTGTGGAAATGTTTACCGTATTCTTTAGGAGAATAATTTGAATAATCGTTAAAAAATATTTTCGAACATTTTGTAGAAATATTTTATGGCAATATTTTGAATATTTTGTGAAAATATAGTGAATATTTTATGGAAATATTTTGTGGAAATGTTTGGAATATTTTGTAGTAAGTATTATTATTATTATTTTTTTTAAAAGAAATTTCCCATCCTCTTCTCGGAAATGTTAAGTTCGTGAATATTTTATCTTGTTGAATCCGTAATCCTAGTTGATCCAGTTGTGAAGCGATCTCGAAAGTCTGTAATCTTAGAATGTAGAAGTTAAAATTTTTAGTTGAGTTTTTACCTTTGTTGAAAAGTTACCCAGTGCCCGCAAACGTTTGGGTTTCATGTTTTTGTGTTGTCTGTTGGATTTCACGTTTAAGTATAAATAAAAATTTAGTTTGTGATTTGCATTGAAACTATGTAATTGTATCGCGGGAATGTGAATTTCAAGCAAAAAGTCCCAAATCGGTTGGTTAATATAATTCACAGCGAAAATACCATATCTGCTAAATCATCAATATTATCAGTGTCAAGTCGGTGAATTAATCGACAATAATCCTGTTTCCTTGTAAAATATCACAAACACAAGTAAAAAATCAACTTTCATCGCTGAACGATACCGTGAAAAATATATTATCAGCGAGCGCTTACGAGGAATTTTGATTTCTATTGCGAGAACGTTAAACAATACAGACGACGTATGTTGGAATCATTCCAGATATAAATATGAAAAACGGTTTCCTCGGTTTGTTTGAAAAAAGAAAAGGCAAAACGATAAGCAATGACTTTTCAGTTGGCCGCTGTCCAAATCCGGCTTTATTCACGATTATCTGCATAAGGGAAAAAAATAATCTTTCCACTGCAGGCATCAGGTTAAGTTAAATTCGATTTGAGCCGCACGCGGCTGAACTATTCAACGAATCTACGTCTGTTTACCAAATTACATTCGTTAACCGAATCATGGCAGCCGCTCCTAGGCAAAACGTTCAGTGACTTTGTGTAAGTGGATTTCAACTTTTTCTTCCTCCATTGCGTGTTATAGTCGGAGCGAAAATGAAAATTGGGATCCGGATAAAACAGCGAAAATTACACCGCGTCGAGGCGTCTGAAAGGGTTTTTTTTTTCTGCGACGGAAATTACTAACAAGTTTAAAGGCGACATGAATATTCATCGCTCGGTTAATTGTTTCAAACTGTTTAAAAAGAAGTAGGGCCGCATTTTTAATTGTATTTTCCGCGAGGGATAAAACCCGAAAAGAATTTCACCTTCGTTTAAACACCTGCGTCGTTTTGGCATTTTAACGACATTTTCGCGGTTTATATTCCGTTCGATACTTCTTCGTACTTACAAAGATACTGGCTTGAGCTGGTGAGAAACGTCGCTTTAGGAGTAGGTATCGCCGTTAGTTGGGCGCTTTGTGCTTTTTTTGGTTAATTGTTTAAATTAACATATTGACAAGAAAAATGAACAAACGAATCATTCCACATAATAGAACGTTGTGGTGGATAATCAGTGAACGTCAATATCGTGTTTTTTGTTATGTATACTAGCAATTCTACCTTGTACCTAACAAGATTTATTTTGACAGTACTATTTACATTTTTGGGGAAAATTTAGTTGAAAATTTTAGTTGAAAAATTTAGTTAAACCTTTAGTTAAACTTTTAATTAAAAATTTGGTTAAAATTTACATTTTTGGTTAAAATTTAGGTATTTTCAACTTTCAACTTTACTTAACAGGTCGACATAATGAGCTTTCGATGTTCCATCCCTACAAACAATCTGAAATACCTGAGGAGCCTAGGTGCCCAAATTATACAGAGGACAGCGACGTAAATATATCTTGTCCGTGCTTCGGGGCGTACACATGTCTCGTTCCTCATTTGACTTCGGTCTTGGGTAAATTTCATTAACGTCACGCAAGTCTCTCGACACGTCAGGAGTGACATTGACGTGCAGGAGCAAGTGGTTCGGACGCCCCGAACGCCGCAAGGAGATTATGCGCGAAGCGACATGCACGGAACAGAAATCGACAGGCTGGAATGAAGTCTCTGAAGCTGGAGAATTGCCAGCTGGATTTAGGGATGGGATATCGGAGCTCTAATATCGATATTACTATCGAAACCGAAATCGACCACCTACTAACGATATATCGGTCCTCAACTATCGATAATAATCGATATATCGGTACTTCAATTTGTGTGTTAAATTTTCCTTTTTCAGAACCTATTTGCTCATCAAATTTGGCAAAAAACCACTCAAATTATTACGAAAAATGTATTTTTACAGATTTATCATTACCTCTTAAATTCCCCTACTTACCTCTCAGACTGTGTTACCACTCTTTCATAATATCAATTTCAAAGCTAGGAGAGAGAACTAAAACGAAATTTTTTCCAACATTCAATAAACTGGAAAAAACCTTGAGAATATTACCCAAAATAAACAGTAAAAAAATGGATTTAGGGTACCCCAAAAATCCCATTAAAATCAGCAATTGTTCTCTAAAAATTTCATTGAATTTCACATATTTTTCATAGAGATATGACGATTCATGTCATTTTTTGACCGCAGACACATAGACAGACACTTGTTGAGAAAAGTGAAAATTTCTTCCGAATCCACCTCCGTTCGGGAATTCGACTTATCGGACGATCACAATGCTTCCATTTACTACCTAAACGTGAAAGTAAAAAAAAAAAAAACGCGGATAGCTAGAATGTACGGAGTGTGAGCCAAATTTTTATTGCGTTGGTACGCGATAATAATCAGCCGGCATTCAATCGCTGTTTCAAACATTTCATGACCTTCATCGTTCAAATATACTGATTTTCATGGCCTGTAAAAATAAAAATACGTAATACGCACCTGTGAAATAGTGAGAAAATCGCATAGCGTGAAAGTTCGGTGTCTGAGCCAAAATGTTGAAAAAAAAAAAAAACTAGCGTTTTCTGCTTCTAAAAACGACATTTTAAGTCCTCAACATTTAACGGTTATATCTCGAAAGTTCCGTGAATTGATGAAAATCCAGAAACGGCTAATTTTGTCCGTTCACTGGAAGAAAATTCTCGGAAAATGAAGTTGGAATGGACAGAACAGCGAGACTGCATTAAAACTTGAAACAGCATAATTTACGCTCAAGTAGGGTTTCTTATAACTGTGATTTTGTGAAAAATAAGACAACTGTTCATTAACCGAGTAGGTAACAGTAAACGAGCACTACACACTTTTTGTTTAACAGGAAGAGCGCGTAAAACTGATGTAGACAAAAATGGTTTGAAAATGAAGCGAAACATCTAGTAAATGAAATTCGCTCGAATCAGATAAGCCAATGAAATTCCAGATTCATCGAGTGGACTCGATTTCAGATAGAGAGTAATCTGGTAAAACTCAACCTGGCATTCCCGGTTCTATTAGCAGTGAAAGAGTTGGCGCGTTTCCTGTAACTTGATCGTCAGAATGCTCACACGGAGTCGGAGAGGTTAAAGGTTGTCTGGCTGAATGAGATACTGGCCCCATGGGTAACCAATAAAATTTGGCTAATGGACGAGGTTAGGGGTTTGCATTGGAGATTTACGAGAACCAACAGCGCTCAAGGGGATTTCGAACCTCCGACTCACGTTCAGACATTTCAACGGAGATATCCCAACTCGAGATACTTTTCGCTCGAAAGTTTTTCCACGCCGATTTCACGCCTCATTTCGCCGAGTTAGGTGACAGCCGACAGTCGCTTACCTTTGTCTCTTGGTGAGACATTTAAAATTAAGAAATAACATTTTTCAACGCTATTTCTTTTCGAAACTCGTATTATTGTCTGGTTTGAACTACATTTTTTGGCTCAGCGCTAATACGTTCTTCTTTTCTTTTGCGTTGTGATGCGAGTAAAAAATATCTTGACATTTCTGGGTGATCTTTTTTTTATGTACACCATCGAAAAACCAAAAATCCTGCTCCGACGAGGCTGAGAATTTTTTTTAATGTTCTCATATTTTGAGCTTTTCCGCCGTCTTTAGTATCCTCAAGAAGCGTCTATTGTAGGTTTTTATCTTCTTGTTTTTTAAGAAACGTATTCATATCTTCAGTTCCTAATTATAATAATATTGGCAGATAGCTATAATAAATATATATTATTCCACATATACAGTTTTAAGAGTTCTCTCATTATTGTATTTTATAATGTTTGACTAAAACTCTATACTGTATATTTACGAGAATGAGTCGCTCCTTATTATTGAGAATTATTGCTCCTTAAACGAACTTCCATTACAACTTTATATGTTACCTGAGAAGGCCAAAGCAGAAGGATTTGTGAATAAAATAAGAAAAGACATTTTTAATTTAAAAAAAAAAAATGTTGTTATTGGTGTCAAATGAATTAATGTTTTACCTGTCCTAGGAAGGTGCTAGGAATTTTGGGTTACTTAGCTCAAACTCATATTACAATCAGAAGAAAAAAAACCACTAGTTGACAACTTCTTATCTAGATGCGGGAGTGAAATGCATTTAATTTCCGTCGTATCTTCACACATCGCCTCTTCCGCGCTAATTCGTTTCCTGCTGTGTCACACGCAATTCGAAAGACGTCAGACGTCAGCGCTCATCGATTTACCACCTGTCCTTGAGCAAACGCGATGAGAAACATCAACGGAAGAGACATTTTTCGGGGCAGATATAGCACACGCTACTCACCGGGCAGAAGCTGTTAATGGTTCTCCAGCTATTGCACTTTTCTTAATTTCCGTAATTGATACGAACAGAATGGCGTAATTTTTTTAATCGAGAAATTCACCAATAACTAACGTGGATTTTACACATTTTCAAAACATTTATGAAATTACAACCTATAAATTAACAAGGAACATGAAACAACGTTCTCGCTCTGGATGAAGATTCGAATCGGAGCACAAAATCCAGGGATACATAGGCTTGTCAACTGCGATAATTTCCAGCATAATTTCAATTCAACGTAAGTTCAATCTCATCAATTCAAATGATCAAACAAATAAAAATATAAGCCTTTAAATTGGCTTGTTTTGGTTTATTAGTAATAGTAAACCATTGTAATTGCCCAAGAAAAAAAAGAAAAAATAACTTTCTAACCTGCCTCATCAAAATTTGATCGTTTCAAGGCATGTAAAATCTGAAATGTTCTTCCATGTTCGAGTCGGGAACTGGAATAACCAATTATAAAATCAAGAAAGCTCCTACCGAGGGGGCAATTTTATTACTCTACAACTGTTATTGAAAAACTACCTAGGAGAACCCAAAAATAGAAAAACTCACCAATTAGGTTAATAGTGCGGAAGTGCAGAGTGATCCTAACATAACTATTCAAGCTCTAAAGTATAGTAAAATGACGAGACTTGAAAAAAATCTTATTAAGTATTTAAATAAAATTATTTTTGAAAATCAAACTCCTAGTTTTCTCCACGTCAACACCAGATGATGTAAATTTACAATCGTTTCCAGGAATTTCTCGAAAGATTGTACTCACCAACTTCAACTGTGAATCCGTTGCCGAAAACGCAAAAAACCCAACTAGAGTTGCTAATTCATCAAACTTGTATTGATGTTATCGCAGATTTCGGGAAAACTCTGTTTTCTTCGAGTTTTAATGAAGAGCATCTCATACTAAGGAAGGCAACTTGCTTCGGAACTTGAAGAAAACCGTAAACAGTATTATACACTTCTGTGTTTACGAATTCAAATTTGTTCCGCGGCGATGAGGGCTCTCCAAAGTTGAGCGATAAAGATTTGATCCCCGAAAGACTGCCGTTCGAATGCTTCCCAACCTTATGCGGTAAAGTTGGGAGATTCACTACCAGGGAAAAGCCTTGCTTGTTCACGAGTTAGTTATGAGAGCTGCGGTATATTTAGGAAAACTTCACGCTGCTAAGAAACCGACTCATTAGCTGTACACAGGAAATTTTGCGACTTGAAAATTTGGAAGAAATTCGGCGAGTCTATTTGGGTTTAGTATTCAATAATAAACCATTGTATCGCCAAAGGAAAAACAATTTTTCAACCCCCCTGAAAATTTGATTTTTCACGTTTCAAGGCTTGTAGAATCCGAATACCCAATAAAACAGTGGTTTATTATTCCTTCGCTTCAATAATGATTTAGGAAGACTATCCATTTCTGATAGTAATTATTTCGAACATTTGTGACGTTCCCTCCGAAAAACAGATTGGTAACTATAAGGGAAAATCCGTAGCGACTATTGTAATTTTAATCATTTTTATTTTTCTTAATTTCCTAATTAAAAGCTAAACTTATCGTCTAACGCTACAGCTGGAGAGAAGGTTTGACGACCATTTCGATGAGTGTAGAACGATTTTTATAGCTCCAAGAACTCTCGAGTTATAACCCTATTCTCTCTTTTTACTTTGTACTGATAATGTTTTGCGGTACACTTTACGTGTGTGCGTTTAGGATCTGATTTCAGAATACATTTTATTTTTTAGAATCAAATTCTATATCTGTTTATACGACTGGAGTCGATTGAAAAGGTACTCATCTGAATCTTTGTGTTTAATGATTAATATCTGTGATATACGACTTAAACATTTACAGCATTTATAAGGGACAAATTTTTGGAGAATTTTTTTTACATTAAATGAATATTGTTAGTCTTAAATCGTGTTGTATTACCATCCTTTACTAACCCTTGAATATTCTTACTTACGATTAATCGAACGATGAGTTCAAACGTGAACCAAACGTTGCACACGAGTTCGACGTAGAAAAAAGACACGTGCGGATCCGAGCGGAGTTTGATCTCAGTCCAAGTCGTGTTATTGGACCCGTAACGGGTCACATTGAGCATCACGGGCACCCTAAGATCAGGGTGAGTTTTCAACGCGAACGTTAGCACGCTCACGAATATGAAAAAGACGGACATGACTCCGACGACCTGAAACAAAAATGCGACGGAACTGAGAAAATTTTTTACGAGTTTTGGATATAAGTGTAATATAATTACAAAATGAAAGAAGCAGGTGTTCGGTTAATGTCGAAAGTGTAATCGATTTTCAGACTCACCTGTCAATTTACAAACACATTTACTGCGTTTGAATGGAGCGTATGATTAATAAGAAATATTTCAACTTCCATTTTAACGTCGTAAATTTGAATATTTTACTATTCGTTAACCACAAAGTAGGAATTGAAACCACTCATCTTAAAAACAACGCTTTGGAAAAGGTTTGAAATTTTCCCTTAAGAGAATATGATAACGTAATTGTGGTTTGAAAACCCAAATTCTATAAAATTTCACTTTTGAGCGAAAATTCAGCATAATACAAGCATTAGAAGTTCATGTATTTGAAGGCCAAAAAAGAGATAGGTAATGAGATACTT
The DNA here is from genome assembly GCA_037159825.1 of Tupiocoris notatus. Lineage (NCBI taxonomy): Eukaryota > Metazoa > Arthropoda > Insecta > Hemiptera > Miridae > Tupiocoris > Tupiocoris notatus. The sequence goes on along the minus strand of JASJUZ010000401.1, from coordinate 766,188 downwards.
CGATAATATTTTTGAATTGAATCCTTATATTAATAGGTCATAAAAAAGATAGATTTCTGAAGTTTCCCTTTTCGAAGGTGAAAATGTTCGATTATACAATTCAATGTTTAAGTATTTTCTCCGAAATTATTTCTGTAAAATCGATTTGACGAGAATTCTTAATCTTAGTGCAATTGTAGAGCAAAGAGGAAGCTCCTGTTCATTTGAAACTATGGAACATCAAAATTTCAAAAATTTCAATTATTTACCAGGGAATGGTTTGAAATGTGATATCTCATGAAAACGTCGATCCATATTGACTGATGTCTATTGATAATTCTTTTTTGTAGAGAGTCTTTAACAGGATCAGAATTTCATGCTTGTATTATGAAAAAAAGAAAAAAAAGAAATAGAATGAATGGTCGTGTGAAATGAAAAACTCATTTTTGAAAAGAATGTTGCCAAGTATTACTATATAATATATACTCTAAAATTTCTTCTGAAGCTTGGGGAATTCGATTGTTTTTCTTTTCTTTTTTTAGGCTTGATTTTGAATACATAGTTGACGTTATGGAAATGCTCACCTAAATTTGCAACGTCCTACGATCGAAAATGTGTACTTTTGTATGGTCTGATAAAAATGTTCATAATTTTTCCAATAAAGATAAATCCTGGGATTTGAATGATGATGAAGGCATTTTGGTAAATATCGGGCGCCCGTTGTTTGTCCGGTTTGACTTTTTTCCCGAAGAGGTTATTCTTCGACTTGCAGGTGCTAACGGATATTTTTATAAGCTTCATCTCGGGGAGTTTTATCCGTCGAAAAGGTTCAGATCGGCGAATGGGAAAGAAACGGTAAACAATGCGGTAGAGAGAGATGAACCTTCAAGTTCCGAGTTGAACAGAGGTAGAAGGATCAACTTTGCCGTCCGCCTGAGGCGGGAAAAGGCAAAGGAAAAAAACTTATATTGGCAGTAAACTTTCCCGAAGCACTTTCCCCTCGGAACAGTGTGGAAGTACAAAATATAATTCGACGACTTTTCCATTGCTGATCATTTGCGACCTGAGGGAGACAAACTAGGAATGGCTTTTAACGATCTTTTATTCGGGAGAGTGGAAAATTGATTAATGGCGCTCTCAAGGGAGATTCCATTCGATTGGAGATCCGATAAACAGCTAATTAAATTATTTCAGCAAGCGGCTAATTGCACGACTCTTTTGTTTGATATTACGGAAATGAAAATCAAAGAAGAATGGAACGAAAAATTGGGAAAACTTGAAAAATAATAAGTTGATTTTTTCCCTTTTATTCGAGTGAATATTTATAGTTATGTGCGTATTTTATTTTTACAGATTCATTAACGCTCTAGTAAATGGAACCTTACACAATCAGCTAGAGCTCGATAAGTCCTCACAAAAGCAGCGATCGACCATAGTTGTTTCGTATTATTGGTTTAATTCCACATTTGAAATTCTTCGCAATCTTAAATATAATTTACTGAACAGAATGGTAGAGGTTTTTTTCCCATACAATATAATATCTACTATGGTATTGAAGCAGAAGCAATTAATCCATAAAAAAAATATTAGGTATGGTAAATAGTAGGTAGCGAAAAATCATTTCTATTTCTCGTTCTTGAATTTCATTTCATGCCAATCGAGTCCTGTCAAGCAATTGCCGAATGTCAGATTTGGAAGTTCACCAACAGAAACGGTAGAATCCCATGAATAAATCATACGACATTCTCTCCCTCCCGCAGGTTCGTCATTTGTATATTCGAAAACGAATTTCCTATCAATCGGATTTCACGCGAATATCCGTCCTCAGCTCAGGCCCAGCCAACCCGAACCCCTACACAAACCTATCTCGAGCCCCTTTTCCTTCTCTCCGACCAAAATGCAGTTTAATCCCTCGGGCGGCAGAGCGCGACGGTAGCGGACGAACAACTTTCCCAATTTGTCAGCGTGGTCTTATTAACGAAACATCAGCTGCTCCTCCAACACTTTGAGCATAATGAAGTTATCAAAGCATTCCCCTCGAAAGCAAACGGCGTTAGTTTCAATTAAGGTATTAGAAAATCAAATTTTCTCATTGGCAAATTGTAAGTAGTCGGAAAGGACATTTCGAGAATAGAATCACTCAAGCTACCCATAGAAGTCAAATATATCAAAGATATTGTAGAGTTAGTAGTGGCAAATTATTGGTGATTGCTACTATTATAATAATTCGGATTTATCTTCGATTGATAAACTCACCGCTCAACCCTAGAGGGGAAATCTACACCGCGACAATCATTTGAAAATCTCAGGCATTAAAATTCATTGATTTTCGCAGCCAGTAGATCATGCACATAAAAAAGCTCATAGCATGGAAGTTCGGTGTGTGAATCAAGGATAAAATTCGACCAATCGAAAATATTGACTCTCATGGCTTGTAAAATTATAATAAAACATGGAAGAATATTTTAATCCTTGAAAGTAATATGTGTGAGGTACTGAAAATTCAATCGCGTCGTCTTATTTCGCACTGAGAGAACATTTTCTGAAGAAAGTGCATCGAATTTTGATAATTTTAAGAGAGATATTATGACGATATTTTTTTTTTTCGACCATAAACATAGAAACGGACACACAGGATGGTTGGACAGACAAACACACGAATAGTTCTTCAGAAAGTGAGCAGACTTCTAGGAGCGCAGACAAGAGAAGAAAAATAACGTAGACGGAGGAATTCACGATTGATTGAATCATTGGAATGCTCGACGACTGTTGAAATGTATCAATTTCTGTAGCCAGTAAAAATCGAAATACTAAATACACGCTAGTGAAATTGTGAAAAAAGCTCATAACGTGGAGTTACCTTGTGTGATTCAATGGACAAGTCAGGGGTCATCAGATAGTCATTACTAACATCTTAAGACCACAAACATTGACAAATCTATCAGACGGTCTTTGGACCATGATTATATACACGTCTCCTCGATTTTGTTATGCTATAAAAATGGTTCTTTGATTTATAATGAAGCACGATTTCTTCTTCTTCATTAAAAAATATTTACTCTTATACGTAGCTCTTACAAAGTAATTATACGTACTCGTAACTTATGAAGATGAAAAGAGAAAAAAAAATCGAGCGGTTATATTACGGAAGTACTGTGTGTTGCCCAAACTATGGGAATGACTAAGTCCGCACATACACTAGGAGAAAATTGCCTGATGTCATTGGGTTTCATTAGTTTTTCAGGGAGACATGACGATTTATGTCACTTTATGACCACAGACACTTGTTCAAAAAGTGAGCTGGGAACTTTACATTTTTAGAAAATTCTTCTCCATCGACATTTTGAAACTTCCACATATTTTGTCACTTGACTGCGCTGATGAAAACAAAAAGCTTGGCGTGAAATTTTCCAGAAAGATCCGACCAAGTTGACCTTTCTCTCTCGCACTTCGTCGAAACAGGGGCTCGTCAATTTAACCACCGACGAAGCACTTCTGAACGCTTTTATACGTCGATTGCTTTGTTGTGGTCTGCGCAAGCTTTCACCGCCCGTTTTCAGCGTGTTAATTTAACTGAATACCTAGAGCCAGGTGCTCAACTTCAATAGAAGTGTTTGCGCTAAGCCGAGTCCAAGCATATGCTGTTTGCAATGTCAACACGTTGATAGTTAACTCTGCATCCCTGAGCAATATCGACTCACCCAATGGACGGAACTCGCACGCTCAGGTATCGAAGTGATTATCGCGGTAATTACAAACAGTTAAAATGACCATTGTTCTGGACGGATTGATAATTGGTCCTTGGGGTAATTTACATCATGAACGCTTACATCTCTTGAATCGTTAGTGGTCGGATATTCATATCAGTGAACCTGCTCGATGGGTAAATAGTATTCACGTATTTCGACAACGCGTCTCAATTCCTCTCAATCCTCGATAAAATCTACAATAAAACGTTCAATTGAATTGGCCAAATCGGTAAAAATTGGAAGAAATGGAATCTTCCGATAATTGAAAACGCTGCAAATGATTGTACTGTGGTTTATTATTCCTTCGCTTCAATAATGATTTAAGAAGATTATCCATTTGTGATAGTAATTATTACGAACATTTGTGAACGTTCCCACCAAAAAACAGATTGATAGGGGAAAACTCCGTGGCATATTGAAATTTTAATCATTTTTATTTTTCTTAATTAAATCTGAATTTTTCGCCTTACGGTTTAGTTGAAGAAAGTGTTTGACGAGTATAGAACGATTTTGATAGCTCCAAGAACTCTCGAGTTATAACCTCAAGGCAAATTTCTGAAAATCTCCCAAATTCGACACAAAAGCTGCGATAACTTGAGAACCAATAAAGCTATCGACCTTGCGATGGTCTCATTCGATTCAGCTTCCAAAAATCTATAGAATTTGAAACCAAATACACCTTTTTCCGAAAAACCTTGAAATATATTAATTTCCCTCCCTCAAAATCCCCCAAAAATACCCTTAGAATTGAACTGGCAATCTGATGAAATTGATTTTTGATGAAAATTTCAAGAATGTAGCTATTATGTTATTGTATGCTGTTAAAGTTTTTACAGGCTATAGAAGTAATTGTTTTTTACGGCGTAGGTCTTAAAATGTTCGTTATGGCAAGCAGAGTTCCCTTGATTACATAATTATTGGCCCACACATTACTACCACGTTATGAGCTTTATTCACTTTTAGCAAGAGAATTATAGAAAAATATTAATTTAAATTACCATAGTTGCTAACGAGTTTTACTTTGGTTACCAATTTGTTGTTAGGGTAATACTTTTACAAATGTTCGGGATAGTTACTATCACATACGGATGGCCTTCGTACGACATTATTGAAGTGATGGGATAATAAAACAATCATTTGCAGCGTATTTTGTTCGGCCTCTGAAGCGAACTAAATCTGTCGCATTTTTAATAATTCCATGATCAAGATGCTTTTATTTTCAACGTAGTCACTGCTGTAAATTCAGAACATTATGATGTGAATGGAGATATTTCAGAATGTTCGGTGAAACATTTTGTTAGAGATTCCACAAACTTATCCAAAGAGCGCCACACGATGGAAAAGCTTACGACTCACTCGTGATTATTCAATTACAGCATTTCGCTCTTCTCTTTTCATTTTCCATTTGCAGGCAGGTAGAAAAGCACGCTGGAACAAGGCTCTTCACTAACTACTACAGATATTCCTTGCTGTGCTATTCACCTTCGTTCAAAGCACACGACCAAGTCTAAACCTCTTTCTCGCCCTCACTTCCTTCCCGAGTCAAGAGCACTTGAAAGTTGTGGATGCAGGAGGAAGACGATCGAACAAACTGCCGACTAGCTTGCTCGCTGGCCAAGTAAGCCTTTTGCTCGCAGTCCATCAACCTAGAATCTAAAGAGGGGAACGACGCTGGCTCCTTGCGTGCCTTCAAATTGCCAATACACATATCAGTTGGTTATAACAGCTCCTGTCACTCGAAAGATCTTCTTGCCATGTCAAGTACATTACAATTTGTTTTGATAATTCTATCTCCAAAAGAGGAGCTATTCACTCTGCGTCAGTCCTCATGAACTGAAAGAACCCTTTTAGTTTATTATTCAATAATATACCATTGTAATCGCCCAAGAAAAAAAATTTCTATCCCCCCCTCAAAGTTGAATGTTTTACGTTTCTAGGCATGTAGAATCCGAATATCCAATAAACCAAAATTTTGTCTGTCCTCCGTACGCCGTCAACACTTTTCTAGCCAAACTATAATAGCTACATTTGTGAAATTTTCATCTAAAATCAATCTCGGTCCTACGACGGCTCGATTCCTGAACCACATTGCTAGCTCAATTTTAAGGGTATTTTTGGGGGTAGTTTTGAGGGGGAGAAAATTCGTATTTTCCAACGTTTTCCAGCAAAATGTGTACTTGGTATCAATTTCTATAGATTTTTGAACGCTGAATCGAATGAGATTATCGCGGGGTCGATAGCTTTATTGGTTCTCGAGTTATAATAGCTTTTGTGTCGAATTTGGGAGATTTTCAGAAATTTGACCTGAGAGTATAACTCGAGAGTTCTTCGAGCTATACAAATCGTTCTATACTCATTGGAATGGTCGTCAAACACTCTCTCCAGCTGTACGGTTAGGCAAAAAATTTAGTTTTTAACTAGGAAATTAAGAAAAAGAAAAATGATTAAAATTAAGATAGTCGCTACGGAGTATTCCTTTATAGATACCATTCTGTTTTCCGGTGGAAACTTTCACAAATGGTCGGAATAATTTATTACTACTATCACAAATGGATAATGTTCTTAAATCATTATTGAAGCGAAGGAATAATAAACCACCGTACATTCATTTGCAGCGTTTTTATTGGATATTTGGAATCTACATGCCTTGAAACGTAAGACATTAATTTATAATTTTTAGAAATTTTTTTTTCTTGGGCGATTACAATGGTTCAATATTGAATAATAAACCTCTGAAGCCCTAAAGTCCAAAGGCTCTGAATTATTCTCTCACCACGTTTCACTCGGCAATGGCATTGTTATTGACTTACTTTAATAATGAATTTTCTTCGCGATTTCACCAATTTCTATTTTCCGTTGTAAAAATTCTGTTCATTCTCAGTGGAGGTTTCTTCCGCGCGAATCGCCGCAATAGATGGTGCAAAAGCTCTTCCGTAATACGAAAATCTTACCGCCCCGCTTTCTTTCTATTAGGAACGAGAGCTGAGCGCAATATGACCAACGGTTTTAAGGGCGACGTCGCTTCGAATAAAAACAATGAGACGACACAGCTCTGCGGATCCGGCAACAATCTCCATTGCCCTCTTCTGGCCTTCGGGGCCGAGACAGAACATGGGAGTATCGCAGCAGTACGCTTCTCTTGAAATGAGATCTTCGAATCTCATGAATTTTTCCACCGTGCTCCTGAGATCGGAATATATTTATGCCAACAACCGTACTCACGTTTACCGATTTTCCGTGTACTACAGATAAAACTGCGTCCTTGCCTTCAATCGTACCAATCCACGCGTAATAGTACAATGAAATGGGCATTGTAAAATGTAAATAATTGCGTTTGTATCGTTACCTACGTTTTGAAAACATTTTGGTGCTTGCCCCTGCAAAGGATTCAGCGGATTATCTTCTCTTCGTGGCCGGAATTCACACGGCGATTCCTTTCCACAGGTCATTACAGTCTTGATATCGCCCGATCCCGTACTGCTATTAGAAGCATGTTCTCTTTGTATGAAGTTCGCCTCAGGCGAGGGCACCTACACCGCCTAGTCGAGAGGTTTAATAAGCTCCCTCATATTCGTTACTGCGGTTAACCAGGCTAATCTACCAATTACGAACGATATTGCAGACGGAGATAAGGAACGTCCACCTCATGGACTGCGAGTTCCATCTTCGCAGCCATGCCTGAGTGGAGAACATTGAAAAGCCTGATGGGCCAATAAAAAGCGTCATCCGGGAACTCCTCAGCGTGCGAAGTAGAACACACTTCGCAATTCAGACAATGAGAAACTGTTGAAAGGCGATTTACATACTCCATGCGTGTTTTAGTCCGCTGCATGGAAACAGTGGGGAATGGACGTCAATGTGATGTAATGTGTGGCTATGTGGACATAAATTAATTTTTTGAATCCGATTATCCAATTAAAAACGCTGAAAATGATTGTATACAGGGGTTTATAATTCATTCAATTCAATAATGATTTTAGATGACTATCCATTTGTGATAGTAATTATTCCAAAATTTTGTAAATTAAACAAATTTTCTTTTTGTTTTAAATTTTCAAATTTTTTCGCCTTACAGTATAATTGAAGACAGTGTTCGACGAATATAGAACGATTTTTATAGTCTTATACCAAATTTCTGAAAATCCCCCAAATTCAACACAAAAGCTGCGATACCTCGAGAATCAATAAAGCTATCGACCCCACGATGGTCACATTCGATTCAGCGTCCAAAAACCTACAGAAATTGTTACCAAATACACCATTTTCCAAAAAACCCTGACCTACCCGGCCTGGAGCGAATATTACGAAGTTCGTTGTTGTTTGGTAGCATCGATCGTTCTTCGTTGCTGAGATTGAGGGAGAGAAAAACATGGCGACTTGTTCTCCTGTTTTTTATTAGCTTGCTAACCGGTTTCGCCCTTTCGGGCATCATCAGGGCTTCGTAGCACCATTACAAGGTATCCACAGCCATTGATGATGCCCGAAGGGGCGAAAGTGCTTGACAAGCTAATAAAAAACAGGAGAACAAGTCGCCATGTTTTTCTCTCCCTCAATTTCAACAGCGTAGTACCTATATTAGGAAGGTTTTTGTTGCGATTTCTCCTTTAACCTCCCAATACGATTCTGTTAGAACTTTCTAAGAGCCATTCCAATAAATGCACCAAAATACCGTTAAATTCAAATCAAATTTAAAGTTTAAGTTTCAAGTTTGAAGAGTTTTCATCATTATCACATCATCTCCAGCAACCGTGGGGATGAAAGTGTTCATCAGTTCACAGTAATCGTTAAAATAATACAATTAGAGGCTAACGATAAGTTTGTCATTACTTTTATTTCAATATATGAAATAAATATCCACGCTCTCCAGTCGAGTGGGAAAACATAGCAGCCTCTAGCATAAGGAGGAACAGTCAGATATAATTGCTAATTTGCTTAGCTCTCAATACAACGCTTGCTTATCTCAGTTATAACGGTCTTCTCTCGCAAGTCTTTCAACTGTGGTTTCACGATCAACTCACAAGAGCCGTGAGCACTGTTCCTTCCATGGCTCCCGTTACATAAACACTGATGAATTATTCATCCCCGTTGGCCACTGTTTGTAAACCTCTTCATGTCGCTCTCCTCTCGTCGTCCACTTGGAATCTAATCTCAGCTGTCTGCCAACAACCAGTGGCTATTTAGGCCGAAGTGCTTCTGAAACATTGGAAACTTTTGGAGATATTTTGGAGACTGCCGCATCAGAGAACATTGCGCTAACTAAGGTAGCAAAAAATCTTTTGGCAATTCTCATGGCTAGAAAAAATAAAAATGAACGAAACATTGAACGCCAATTAACTTGAAAGTAGTGAGTGTTATCCGAAATGCACTTTTTTCGTATTTTAGCGAGACAACTCTGAAAATTTAGTCCGTTTCCCACCGTAATTTGGCTTTCCTCAATTTTTGACTCGTAGAAATTCTGCTGTAGAACGGCGAATCCTTGCTAAGGAGCTTCTCAAAATCAAGGCCGAGCTAAAATGCTTTTGCATGAATAAGGTGCTGTTATCTTACCACAAAAGTGGAGATCTTGCCTTTGTTAATGGCCTTCCCAGCCTGGAGATGCTCGTAATTCAGCTTAAATATTACATGCGAATCTAACCAAGTTCGCTGGATGAGGTCTCCTCCTTCGGAAAACCGAATTCTCCTCGAGTCAACAGGTTCAACTTATTTCACACTATTCAAAAAGGACGAAATTTCTATGATATTATGACTGTCAAAACCTTCCATCTGGGTTTAATATAATTTCAGTTTTCTCACCTTTTTTTTTTGGTTCATTATCCAGTAGAAATTTATTGAAATTCCTATGAAGAAGAGAACTTTAAACCATCATTTCAAAATTTGCTGCGTTACGTTTTCCGTTTTTAATCTTCATTCTAAAGCAATAGAAAAAACGAATTAATATAATTTTTATATTGTGTCGTATCAACTGTCACATCAATCTACTCATTGTGCCGAGTTATTAATGCTTTGGGGCTAAAAAATTTTAATTTGGAAATTTAGAAAATAAAAATGATTAAAAATGATTAAAATTACAAAAATGATAAATGATTAAAATATAACTATATATATATAAATAAAAAATTATTATAAATTAATTATATAATAATAATTTTTTAAATTTTATAATTATTATAAAATTACTATATTATATAAATAAAAATGATTAAAATTACAGTCGTTGCTACGGAATTTTCCCTCATAGTTACCAATCTGTTTTTCGGTGAGAACGTTCACAATTGTTCGGAATAATTAATATCACAAAAATGGGTAGTCTTCTTAAATCAATATTGAAGCGAAGGAATAATAAACCACTGTACAATAATTTGCAGCGTTTTAGAGTACGAAGTTGTAACAATTCATCCTATAGCTACGATGCATTGGAAAAATATCAATTTAAAGAAAATTCCTAGGAAACCTCAAATAACGATTAACGAGGCTCTCGAAAAATATGGTTTAGCGGATTTTTTCGCTCTTGGAACGTACAATCTCCGTATTTTTGCCCGATGTAACGTCGCGGTTCTCGTAAGTCGTAAAAGGGCCTTTTGAAATATGAACGTCATTTTTATTCGCTGTTTTCCCCTACTAATGAGGACTTCTACTATCTTTGAAAGGCACTTCATTTTAATTAGAACGAAGGCCAATTTCTAATTAAGCAGTCCGACACAGTAGTCATATTTTACCCAACTACTGCACGGCGGATGAAAATTTTACACGAGAAATGAGGACAATTATGAAAAAACACTGCAAATGATTGTACAGTGTTTTATTATTCCTTCGCTTCAATAATGATTTAAGAAGGCTATTCATTTCTGATTATTCCGAGCATGAATGTGTGAACGTTTCAACCGAAAAACAGATTGATAACAATATGGGAAAACACCGTAGCAACTATTGTAATTTTAATCATTTTTATTATTGTAATAATTTTCAAATTAAATGCTAAATTTTTAGACTAACGGTAAAACTGAAGAGAGTATTTGACGAGCATTTCAAAGAGTATACAACGATTTTTATAGCTCCAAGAATTCGAGAATAAAACATGAAGCAACTGAATTTATTTCCATGAAAAGACATTTAAAACCGAAGTAAGCTCGCATTCTTTCGATAAATTACGAAACACTGAATTTTGTACGAAAACTAATCCTTTTATTTAACGGTGGGTTGTGACGCTGACACTCTTACCTGAAAATTTCCATCTATCTCGAGACATCCGTGAGACAGTCGATATTGCTCTCGCCTTCGAGCTGCTGCAACTTCGACGTTCCTCGTGATCAGATTTGTTCAACCGAGAGGTTCGTCTGCCGGAAGTGCGCGCTAAAATTCACTCAACACTGAACAGGCAACGTGCGCGAGGGCCAAATGGCAGTTAACAGGTGAAAGGTTGCTCGAGGAGCTGAAAACGCGATTTTCCTATCGTTGCCGCGCGAGAATAAAAATCGAATCTGATACGAGTTTACAAAATGGATTTTCTATTTAACGTGATCGAGTTTGCCGTTGAAATTGGGTCAGCGCTTTTTGAAAACTGGAGGGGTCTATTGTAGAGCAAATCCTTGGACTTCTTGTATTTTATTCGAAACATATTTTGTAAAAATTTACTTAATGGGCTCAACGGACCTCTGTCCCGGTCATAGAATCCAAAAAGTTGAGCAGACTGTCCTATTTTCTCTTCGGTTTCCTTCTTCTGGCTGTCCCATCCTTGAAATTTTCGAGGATGAGAGGAAAAATGAATTGAAACAAAGTTCTTCGATATTTTGCTTTCATATTCCCGAGCGCTCTTTCCCAGTTGGGCATGTTCAAGGTACAAGACAAATATAATGCCGAAGCAGAACGTTCGTTAATTAAACGCATGTTATCCGGGGAATGATTAAGCAATCTCCGCATTATTAAGGCCCGATTTGAGGAGACGGATCTCAATTCTCCAAGCATGATATTGTCTAAGATATTGCTAGGCTTTCCTGCAAGATATTGCGTGAAGAGTGATATAAAACTCTCCAAACGACAGTTGCTTCATGCGCCTGTTTCGCGCTAAACAGAGTGTTAAGTAAACATGTGTGCCACCGGCCTTTTAAAAATACACAACTGATTCCTAACAAAGTACGTCACATAGCACGATTCTTTTAATCCACTCATGTCCCTACTTTTTCATTTTCATGGTTTTTTTCGTGTTTTCGACTTTATTGAATATTCAATATTAAACAATTGTAATCGCCTGAGAAAAATGTTTCTGACCCCCTAAAAATTTGATGTTTTACGTTTCAAGGCACGTAGAATCCGAATATACAATAAAACGAATTCTGTCCGTCCGCCATACGCCGTCAACACTTTTCTGACAAAACTATAAAAGCTACATTCTTGAAATGTTCACCAAATATCAATCTCGGTCTCACAACGGCTCAATTCTTGAGCAAAATCACTACCTCAATTTTAAGGGTATTTTTGGGGGTTTTGAGGGGGAGAAAATTTTTATTTTCGAATGTTTCTCGGACAAAGAGGAGTGTTTGGTCTTTGGTATCAATCTCTATAGATTTTTAGACGTCGGTAGACAACTCGAGAGTTCTTGGAGCTATGAAAATCGTTTTATACTCGTTAGAATGCTCGTCAAACACTCTCAAGCTGTACCGTTAGGCTAAAAATTCAGCTTTTTATTTGGAAATTAAGAAAAATGGCAATGATTAAAATTACAATAGTAGCTACGGAGATTTCTCCAATAGTTACCAATCTGTTTTTCGGTGATAACGTTCGCAAATGTTCGGAACAATTTTTACTATCACAAATGGATAGTCATGTGGAATTATTATTGAAGCGAAGGAATAATAAACCACTGTACAATCATTTGCAGCGTGGAAGTACTGTGTGATGCATTTACTGGTTTTACTGGATATTCGGATTCTAAATGTTTTGACGTGAGAAAACACACTTTGAGGGGGTTAGCAATTTTTTTCTTGGGCGATTACAACGGCTTTTTGTTGACTAATAAATAAAAAAAAGTAATTATAATTTAATAAAACGACGGATTAATTATAATGAACCACTGTCCGAGAGGTTTGAGCGGGAGAAAATTTAGGCGACTCCTTCTCCGATACTTTATTGACTGACCAAGCACTTTCGCCCGTTCGGGCAGCCAATAAAGTATCGGAGAATATGTCGCCTGGTTTTTCCCCCTTTACACCTCTCGGACATCAAAAAGTGCGACGGCAAAGGAAATAATAAACAACTGTGTTTGTTTCGTTTCGAAACTGTCATCTTTGTCATCAGTCGTCAGTAAATCTAGTGTCCGGCGGAATCATCTTCCTCTTATCGATCGAACGGTCTCCGAACCGTAATAACAACATCGACTGAATTTAAACCGACGACATTCTCACCCCATAAACGAGACCAATAGGTGAAGCTTACCGTCCTCCCTCAACACGGCTCAACCTTCGCTACATGCCATCTTGAAGCCTGAGCCTCATGCTTGCCACTTACTGTACCTTTCAGCAGCGGGAGTTTCTCAACGCTTCATATCAGAGCCTCTTCTGCTTTGATAACCGCTCTCGCAGCTCTTTCAACCGAATTTCACCTTCCACATCCTCATTCTCGTCAATGTCAGTTCTCATCGCCCGTTTTCACGGAGGGTTAACAAACCAACCGGCGTAAAGGAGTGCGAGGATCATTCGAAGAATATTCTCCTCTCACATATTCGCTTTGTCAAGAGGTTAGAAACAACTTCTACAATTTGAAACGCCTCGTAAGCTCGAGTTACCGAAACGAAGAGCTCTATCTATTACACTGTACGTTCGTTATTTTGAAAATTGATATCCACGTCCTCTTTTATCTACGGCCAATCGGATATTCCGTTGAAATAAGATTAACAATCATCAATTTTCGTTGTCTGTAACGTGTAACGGGCTGTTGGAGTTAAAAAACGCTGCAAATGATTGTACAGTGGTTTATTATTCCTTCGAATAATGATTTAAGAAGATAATCCATTTGAGATAGTAATTACTCCGAACATTTGTGAACGTTCCCACCGAAAAACAGATTTTCGTAACTATAGTGGAAACCTCCGTAGCAACTTATGTAATTTTAATCATTTTTATTTTCCTCAATTTCCGAATTAAAATCTGATCTTTTTGCCTTACGAAATATTTAAAGAGAGTGTACTGCGAGCATTCCGACGAGTATAGAACGATTGTTATAGCTCCAAGAACTCTCTAGTTGTACCCTCAGGCCAAATTTCTAAAAATCTCCCAAAAAGATGTATTAACTCGAGAACCAATAAGTCTACCGACTCCGCTACGGTCACATTCGATTAACTGTCCAAAAATTTATAGAAATTGATAACAAATATACATTTTTCTGCAAAAACCTTGAGAATATGAATTTTCTCCCCCTCAAAATACCCTTAAATTGGAGCTAGCGATGCGTTTCAAGAAATAGGCCGTCGTGAAACCGAGATTGATTTTTGATGAAAATTTCAAGAATTGTGCCATTATAGTTTGGCCGAGGAAGTGTTGACGGCGCATGGCGTACGGCGGACAGAGAGATTTTTTTTTAATTTTCGAATTCTACATGCTTTGAAACGTAAAACATCAAATTTTGAGGGGGGTTAGAAAAATGTTTTTCTTGGGCGATTACAATGGTTTATAAATATTGAATAATAAACCAAAAAGCGTAATCTATTATCAATGAGCTCAGGCTGAGTAGTTCATATACTCAAGTATCATAATATATTACATTTGTACATAGCCATATTGCTTTATGTCACTTCAAGAAAGAGATAATACGGCGAAACTTAAGACATTTTCAACTTTCTCCGAATAAATATAATAATAATAAATTATTATAATTAAAAAAAAAACAGAAATGTCTCGAATAGAACACTTATTGTTGAACACTTTGAAATTCTATTTTCAGAGAGAATACTCTGTTAGACGACAGCCTTACAGTGAAAATTCGATCGAGTAACAAATCGTACCAAATCGAATTATAATTCAGCAAAATACTACAAAATCATGGATGAATGCAAAGCGTCGGAGGATCCCAAAACGGTTAAGTCTACTCGAAAATAGTTCGATAAAAATACTTTTGCAAAGGATTTTTATTCTAATTGATCGATTTATAATACTTGCTTACGAAAATGGAAGTGTCGGAACAAGAATTTCAGGAAGAAACTTTAAAACCCATGCTCGTCCGAATCATTCAATAGCTGGAAAAAAAACTCTAAAGTAGTGATAAAAAATAAAAATTCTACGTTGTTTGACTAGCAAGTAGTTTTTTCAACGTGACAATAAATTCTTTCTACGGGGTTGGTTTTTTCGAATAGGAAAATTAATACAACAGCGTGGGGATGGAATGAAAATAGTGGGTGCAAAGAGAAAACGAGAGAGGAAAAAATTCAACGACTTTTTTCAATTTCGAATAAATACTCACTCGCTTATGCTGCGGTGGGACATAGACCTGAGAAAAAATAGCGGTTAAAATGCAGCCAAAGTTTCGTTTTATGTACAAAGCATAACTTTTGGGTCAATAATAATTGTAGAATAACAATCGCGACGAATTAAAAAAGAAATTATGATAGATTTGATTGATAATTGACTTCAATACAAGATTCGTGACTGATCGAAATAAATGGGGAAAAACTATATCTCGCTGTAAATTAGAAATTTCCCAACTACCGAAGTTGGTCATTGAGCTTACGGTATTATTTTCTTTAAAACGTATATTTTGATCAAATAAAACATTAATAAAACCAGTGGTGTGCATAGATTACACAGTACTTCCAGGTTTGAGTAGGTAACAAGTATCACCAATTATAAAATCAAGAAACTCATTCAAACACTTCAACTTTTATTGACAAAAATACACAAAAATAGTCTAAAGATACAAGCCAAGTATTGTAAAATGGGATCATTTTTATAGCAAGGACTCGCAAAAATCCCTGAAGAGGATAGGTGGGGCCATTCACTCGTTATAAACATTTAAGCACCTCAAGCATTCAAATATATTGATTTTTACAACCAGTAGAAGAAGAAACGTAATCTGCCTGCCACAAATCAAATTTCATGACTTTGACCAATCTCAATGGAAGATTATTTTTTTAATACGTAAATCGTGGAAGTACAGTGTGTATCAGCTATCCGAATTTAATCACGTCGTCTTATTTAGCCCAGGGAGAACATTTTCCGAAAATATTGCATCGAATTCGAATGATTTTTCAAGGATGTATGGCGGTATTCGTAATGGCGTTATTTTAAATGGATAGATGGACACGGGGACAGATGGACCCAATCAAGGAACTCATACCAAGGCCGCAACGAAGTGCTCTTCAACTGTTATTGAAAAACTGGCAAAGAGAGGCTCAAAAATAGGAAAACGTACGAATTAGGCGAAAACGCGAAAGTGCAGTATGTTTTCCCAGAACCAAGTCTTTAAAAAAAGATCATTTTTATAGCAAGGACACCCGAAAAAGTATAACCAGCCCCGAAGAGGAAATGGGGCATTTACTCCTCGTTATAAGCATTTAAAAGCCTCAAGCGTTCAAAAATATGTTGATTTTTGCAGCCAGTAGAAGATACCCAATAAAAAGCTCATTGCAGTGGCGTAACTATTGAATCTTAAAGCCTGTAAAAGTCAAACTAGAAAAATACTTTGAACGCCTATACCTATCTCGGAAGAACTGTGTGTTATCCAAAATCACGAAAAGGCTAATTTCACATTATTACTGGGAAACTTTCTCTTGAGATTTCATAGCGTTTCATAAAATTTCATTTTATTTCCCAAGGAGATAAGCCATTGATGTAACTTTTTGAACACAGACACACAGACACTTGTTTAGCAAATGTTTCTGAGTATAGTAGTATAAATTTTTTTTTCAAATTCACTTCATTCGACTTTTCGGACGATCACAATACTTCCACTTTTTACGTAAACATGGAAGTAAAATTAATATAAAAATATCCTTATGCAATTCATACGATTCTAAACTAAGTCTGAATTAAGAACCTGTTGTTAGGTGGAAACGTTCACAAAAAATATTCGTGATAGCTCACAAGTGGATGCTATTCCAAAATCACAACTGATGCAATGAAATAGTTAACCACTGTGCAATCATTTGCAGCGTTTTCATCGAAGCTTTAAGTTAATAATTTTGGGTAATACGAAAAGTTGATAAGATGATAAAAATGAAAATTGGTGCATTGCAGTAAGATACCTATCTAGTCTATAATATAACCAATAACCCAATATCCAGTAATAGTAATAAACAGTAATAATACTATCCAGTAATACTTGTCCCGCTAGTTACCTAGAATAATGACTGAAAAAATTGGAGCGTGCAAAGAATTATTTTGATGACCCAAGTAATTTACCATTTCTCTCGTTAATCTTACATTATTCACCTAATGAGAGGCAAATCACAACTGGAAAACTCTATAAAATAAAGTCACCGAAGATAAATCGAGTTGAACTTTCTTCACAACTTGTTGGATCAAGAGGTTTTCCGGTTCTACCTTTTATGAGAAAAAGCTTTCCGCCTCGGAATTAATCAATCTCGCGGCTCGGAAGGTTTGCGACTTCATTTTCCCCACTCTCGAAGAGCTTAGAATTCGCAAAGTACAAATCTGACGAACGTGGATTTTTTTGGTCTTCTAAGATAATCAAAATTTGATTCCGAAAATTCATTGACCATTTAATGGTCGGTCAATCGGAGTTATTTTTTCAGCGTAAATTGCCAAGTCACCAGGATAGAAGAAAAAAAGATTGTCATGAATCCCATTGATCTTTAATGATTTATAGTGTTATATAGATTTCAGCGATTAGGCCATCATCAGTAACAATATTACAACTGATGGTTACTGTGATGGCCTAATCGCCGAAATCGATATGACAATATACATAAATATATTCGTGACAATCTCTTTGTCTTCTATCCTAGTGAAATGGGGTTCCACAATCTCAGTGCCAGTGATTTAGCATAATTGGCCAAGTGTTCTGGTTGATGTTGTTGGAGAATATGAGAACGGACATTGCGGGGAAATTTGAATTAAATATATTTTTAATCAGAAGCTAAAATACCGGAATCCTCCATTATTATTTCCATCTTATTTGCCACGAAAATTGGCAAATTACTATTTTCATAATATAGATGCTTAAATATAATTTTGCAAGATAACTTGATGTTGACTACTGTGTTCGTTTACAGCGTCTACGAACACCATAATTCCAATCGGAACGTGATTAATGCGATTAATGAGTAAGGAATGAGCGAAGTGTCGAACGATGTCAAGTGGAAAGAGAAGAAAACACGATCCAAATACCAAGAGACCCCTTCATTCGAGCGAGAAACGAGCTTGTTTCGCTCAACTTTCATGGACAGATGCGTAGGACGCCTTTGGGCTTTCGGATCGATATACATTTTTCTTTCCGCTATTGAATTGTTTATGAATTACCAAAAACGCGTTTATTCGAATATCACTCGATTTTGGGTTGTTATTCAATAATAAAATATGTAATCGCCCAGAATTTTTTTTTAACCCCTTCAAAACTTGATGTATCATGTTTGAAGGCATACAGAATCCAAATATACAATAAAAAAAATTTGCCGTCCGCACACTTTTCCGACAAAACTATAAAAGCTAAATTTTTGGCCAAAAATCAATCTTGGCATGACAAAGGCTCAATTCTTTAACCAAAGCGCTAATTCAATATTAAGGGTATTTTTGAGGGGGAGATGAGTATTTTTTTTCCTTTTATTGTAGAACCATAGTTAGGTATTACAAGATTGGCACAATGAAATAAAGCATAGTAAACTATAATAAACAAACAAATACATTAAAAAAGTGGCGTTCAATACGTATTTTCCAACGTCTATCAGAAAAAGGTGTATTCGGTATCAATTTTTTATAAATTTTTGGAGGCTGAATCGAATTACGTGGTCGATAATTGGTTCTCGAGTTATCACAGTTTTCTTATTAGTTTGGGATATTTTCAGAAATTTGGCATGAGGTTACAGCTCGAGAGTTCTTGAAGCTATAAAAATCGTTCTATACTCGTTGTAATGCACGTTGATTACTCTGTTCAGCCGTACCTTTTCCTTGGGAAACGTTGGATAATACTAATTTTCGCCTCCTAGAAACTCCCCGAAAATATGCTTAAAATTGAGGTGGCGATTTGGCCAAAGAATTGAGCCATTGTCAGACCAAGATTGAGTTTTGGAGACATTTCAAGGACTTAGCTTTTATAGTTTCGTCGGAAAAGTGTTGACAGCAGACGGACAGAATTTTTTTTTTATTGGATATTCGGATTCGGCATACTTACCTTGAAACGTAAACCATAAAATTTTCAGGGAGTAAGGAAAACGATTGGGCTATTATTATTGAATAATAAACTAAAATGATTAAAATTACAATAGTTGCTACTGAGTACGATAATTTGTTGCGTTTTTTCTAGGGAATAAATTATTATTTTTGTATTTCTTCCCCAATCTTTTATTCAGTTATTTTTGGTTAGTGTTATAGCTAAGTGTAATATAATTTTATTCAATTTTGAATTTTTTTTCATTCCTACCATGATATTGCACACAAACGATGGAATCGTGTATTGTGTACGTTATTTGCGAATGTGTCTGTTGGTGCTCACCTAATCTTTTCAGTAGTCGACAACGGGTGAGAAAAGTGTTCAAAGAAAGAGAGCATACGTCTCGATAACATAAATGTGAAATTCGCTCTCATACGTCAAACACTGCGAGGTAAATGCTCCCAATAAAATTCAAGGTTCAACAATCATGTTCCATGGCATGGATTATTTCGTAATTATAAGGACTTTTCCTGGATGAAAAGAAACCTTCATACACGTCAAGAATCCTATACGATCCATATTCGCTGAGGACGAGTATATTCAGTCGAAAACAAGCTGTCCTGGGTTAATTGGAAGCTCCTGGCGATTGAAACGTTAATTATGATTGCTCCTGGTTCTATATCGATTTGAGGAAAAATATGAAAGAGGATCAGACATCAAGGCCAGAGCGTCAAGGGGATCACTGCCATTTCTGACAGCGCGACCACGAAGATATCATGGAGGATTGCGACGGGGTATCAGGTATCTTGCTCGGCAGGAGATTGATATTGTCGATTCCCCAGTCGGGAATAGGAGGGCAACGCAGCGAGCGAAACGGCTGATTGAATCGTCAGTCCAAACGGTAAAGCAGCAGACGAAGAGAGACAGCCGACCTACAACCGCAAGGCAATACGTAACTGGAAAATCACCGATGGATTGAGATTTGAGCTCACGTTGCCAACCTATCGTTGGAATTGATTTCTTTCAACACAAATTGCCAATGCCGTTTTATCTCTTCGGTAAAAATTGAAAGTTCGCTTTGACAAAGTATTGGTGCCCATTTAATTCTCTTATTTACCTCGTTATATCGAGTACACATCTACTCTACCGTTACTGAGTAGAAGGAAATGCTCTAATCGACGAAAGTGCTCTCCATAATTAAATGGAAAATATAGAGTAACAGTGGCTTGGTTAATCTGTCATTTAAACCAGCGGCAAAATTTAATTTTAGAGTTTTACGTTGAATATTGATCTAAGCTCGAACCATCATTAAAATATAACACTTAGATCTTCATTTAATAGCGCATTCATTCATCATTTTTTTAGTGCAAAATCGATCTTGGCTCTAAACTTAGTTCGCTCGATCTTAGCCCGTTATAAAGGAACAATTTCACGTCGTGCGTCTATTTTCCCGTTCTTTTTGTTAATTCATAGTTATTTCGTTAATTAGTAGTCATTCATTGTCGCTTCGTAAATATCGTATGACCGAGTATTTTTCTCTTGTTTTTGAGAATAACGAAGGAAATATATCAAATACTTTGACCGAGGTTAATCATAATATCAGGAATTGTGAAGGATAGCTATGGAATAATTCCTAATAAAATTATTTCAAGGTAAACAGAAACTGCTATTGGCAAAAGTGAACAGAAAAAGCGTTAACATAAACACGCCGAGGACGGAGACAGATAATGAAATCCACCCAGTGACGTCATATAGAAGTTCAAATCACCTACGCTCGCCGTTCAAGATAAATAAAACGAAGGAATATAATTTTTCATCCTTCCCATTAGATTAAAACATCTTTTCTGGCTCCCACAGTAATAATTGAGTGCCTTATTTTCCTCTTTATCGCTTTATTAGGCTCCCACTGGTCCAAATCAGAATTCAAACAATGATCAACCAGAGTTGATCTAATAAAAAGGAAAACTCTGCTCCCAAAACTCATCTAATGTTGCAAAACCCAATTTTTTCGATCTAAGATCAATCCATTGGTTACATTTTTCGATCTAAGATCAATCCATTGGTTACATTGAACTTAGTTCCCGATAATCAATGAACATGGTTTATTGGTATAAACTAAAATTTATTTTTCTGTTCTGGCTCCCGCAGAAACCTTTGTGTCCTTATTTTTCCCTTTATTGCCTTATTCTGACTCTCACCACCGTCAAAATCAGAATTCAATCTAAGATCATCTAAAGATCAATGTTCATCTTAGATTATTGTGAACTCCGTTTAATGTTGGAACCAAACTTTTCCGATCTGAGATCAATTAGTCGTATACACTGAACTTAGTTCTCGAAAATCAAAGTTCATGATTATTATTGGTTTAAGGTAACATTTATTTTGTGTTCTGGCTCCCGCAAAAACCACTGCTTGCCTTTATTTTTCTCCTTATTGCCTTGTTATGACTCTCACTGCCTACTAAATCAGAATGCCACGACCAACCAGAGTTCAACGTTGATCTTTGATAAATAAGAACTCTGTTCCTGGGAACTAGTTCAACATTGTGAAACCCAATGTTTTCGTTGAATAGATGGAACTTAGTTCCCGAAAATCAAATTCATGATTTTTATGGTGAAGACAGCCCCGAAATTCTTTGATATCAATTCGATAGAAATCTGTCAATTTACAGAAGAGTTAGGTACATCAATTTAGTGAGGATTTATTTAGAAATCCTTTTACCCCCGAATTTCAGATTCTCTCAACTGTGGATTTCGTATTGCAACGGTCCAATTCCTATTTACCTATAGCTTCCGACTCGTGTTAGCATCTAAATTGACTTCTGACGTCAACATTTGTTTAGCCTGCTGAGGTGAGAGCTAAAGCCTGCTCAGCCAAGCGGAAGGTGTTCCTTTGCCCTGTGGCCACTGACTTTCCATTTTACTGACGTGCTGTAGCTGTAAAAGGTTTCAGTTTGAAACCCCACTCCCTTCACTAATGACCATTTCCTCGTTTGCACTGTCCTACACGACGAACTACAAATTTTCTGATATTGGGATTTCTCAGTTCGGCTGAGTTGAACAATTTATCGAACCATTGGATTATCGACTCATTTTTCCGTATATGCAGTCACCAATCAGTGATAGGATTAAAACAAGATTACGTCGCACCGTCGCCGAGCTTTCACAGATATGTTTCCATTATTAGGGCTTGGAACAAATTATACGGTCAAGAAAAGTAACATTTTGCTTTTAATATTGGACCAAAAAGATGATCAAATGGATGATTAATAAAATTAAATCCGTGTACATTTTTTCAAGTAGTTTAGTTGTAGCAGTAGTTTTAAGTAGCTAGTAATTTATGTCAACATTTTTAGTGCAATATTTTTTGCAGGTACAGAGTAGATAACAAAATAACCATTCTAACGGTGCTTTTTAATGTATTTATCTTCAAACCGCAATAGCGCCAGAAAATGAAATGGACCCTGGTAATTTCTTGACCGTATTGTTTGTTCCAAGCCCTAATGATCGAAATGTATTTTCCGAAAGACCGGCGAAGGAGCTATTTTGCTTGTCTGGAACCTGTTCCTGATTTATGACAGTATATAATCTATCGAACGTTCACCATTTGCACGCTCCCAATAGCTTGCCGTACACGTTCATTCCCAAGAAAAATTACTGTTCGTAAAAAAGTAAGAGAAAACCACAAAAAAAAAAAAAAAAAAAAAATGTAGAGGGCAAACATGGTGAAAGAGTTTTTGTTTTCCTCTTGAAAATCGTGGCGTGCTGTACGGAGAGGAACATGAGAGAAGGTTCGCCGAGGGATAAAATGGGAAAGGAAAGCTTGCACATATGGCTAGATAAGAAGGTTTTCTTCACCGTTTCAAGGTTTTTCTTCAACATCATTATTGGAAGTGAAAAGCATAATTTATAGGGAGAGAAACGTTGAACCAATCTAATTTAACTAGGCTTGATGTAATGCTCGAAATTTCAAGATGTCATCGGGAAATGAAGAGATAATCAGTCAGTTGTAGCGTCATTGTCACTTTATCATAGTCATAATTAAAGTAAACTATCCTCTGACGGATTCCTTCCTTCTCCCTTGAAGGGGGAAAAATCGCAGTGCGAAAGCATTCTTCCTTCGATCCTTTCCTCAATCATTTGCCGATTTTCATGGCGTGTGCTAACGTCCGCTTACACAAATTAGTTGCGAAACGATCCCCTGCAGCGGTTTTCAAAGGGAATGACCGCGCTTCTGTGACCAACAAAGTGTTCGCCTAATGTATGCATTTTAAAGTACCATACTTCCACGAGTAAAGATCCACGACATTTGGTACAAAACAGTAATGGTGTAAATATGAAGCACTACTATTCGACCTAGTATTATGACCTTACTTCTACGACCAGTTCAAATTTGAATATTTTTATTTTTTTATGTATACCTTCGGATCACTTGGGCAAATATTTTCGAAACGCAGCGACAGGTCAACTTCTCATGTGTGAGACAGCTTTGCGACCAGATAAAGCAGCATGGGCCAGTTAGAAATTTTCGTACCTCTTTCGGGGGAGCCCTCTTATTTGCTAACCTCCGACCTGAAAACTCGTTGACCGATTGTTTCAACATTCAACACTCGCACACCAGGAGGCGAATCTCATCTGGGAAACTTCTCTTCGTCAGTTTCAGCTCTGAAGTTGAGGTGAGTATGGGATCCATTCGAAATTAATTTCAACCCATATGGCTTAAGAGTTTGTACGGGAAAACTCATTTGCTCGCCTGAATACAAACTCGAGTACAGTTCTATTTGACCATTTGTCAGTTTTGGTAAACTATTCAGCAAAATAAAAAATAAAATTCACTCTTTTTTCGGCATAATCCTTTTCACATTTTTTAGCGATTTCCTACCAAAATCTTGAAAATCAATCTTGGCCTGACAATGGCTCAATTCATTAGCCAATGGTATTTTTGGGGGGTTTTGAGGCACTCTCTTCAGCTGTACCGTTAGGCAAAACATTTAGCTTTTAATTTGAAAAAAAAAAAAAAACTACAATAATTGCTACGGAGTTTTACCATATAGTTACCAATCTGTTTTTCGGTGCTTGCAAACATTTACAGATGTTCGGAATAATTACTATGGCGAATAGATGGTCTTCTCACATCATTATTGAAGCAAAGGAATAATAAACCACTGTACAATAATTTGCAGCGTTTTTTTCTTGTGTCCTATATAAGATGCTGCTTAGGTGTTTGACCTCGAGTAGCAAACAATGTTCACGCATCGCGGAACAACGTTCTTGCAAAGTAGTTCATTCTAAAGGCAACAAGCGAAATAAGCGAGAGTGGAGCGCTAGCTTGCGACAGTGGAGGTTTTACGTATAATATTACACGAGGTTGAGCGTTTGTTCTGTCCATGTTTCTCTTCAACAACACAGCGCACACTCAAGGAACAACGATAACTCAGAAGCCAACACGAGCCAGTGTACACACGAGTACGGGCCACATGACTACGCGCACCTAAGGAAGGTGAGCGTAAAATAATCATAAACTCGAAAGCCACAGACGTGAGAACAACTGACTCGAACCATTCGCTAGTTTGCATTGTAAGGTCACCATTTCTGTGCTCGGTGGAAAATATCCGGCGGGTAAACATTGCTTTTATTTTTTCGAGCGTAGTTTGTAAGCTAGCTGAGATGCATATAAAAATCATTTTCGTGTTTTTTTCTTCTTTCTAGAGAAGAATGTGAGGAAAATGCTCGCTGAAAATCCGTTTAACATTTCATACGGTGGTTTAAAAAAATTCAATAACGGATAAACTGGAGTTGAATTGGCGATGTTTACTATTGAAAATAAAACCGACTTCAAAAAGTTTGTCTATAAAATACACTCTGAAAAGGAAAAAATAACAAAAATGTCCCAACTTCGCAGCAACTCATTCGCCAACTACACATTTTAAGGACTACTTTACTACTCGTATTGACCTGACCACTTCCTGATTGATTGGATCACCTTCCCTAATAATATAAAAATTACTATTTCTCATTTCCCAAATGATTAAAAGATTTTCCTTTCACCTCTGAATTGCCTCCAGATTGATCATCTTTTGGAGTCGGCGCCTCTCTTATATTGTATTGGAGAAGCCTATAGATTCCGAATTACCAGTAGTATGAATATAAATATCATGAGTTTTCACGATTCTTGAACAGAGCAAATCAGCATTTATGAGAACTGATCATTAACAATATCGATTTGAAGGTGACTATTCACGCCTTTTCCTAAAAACCATTTCAGATTTCTCTAAGAATCTTTACGTCCAGACCCAGACTTATTACCTGGCACCTACTAATTTATCGTAAATTATTCATATTTATTTGTAACCATCGGTTATTTTGCCAGAGAGGCGCCGACTCCAAAAGATGATCAATCTGGAGGCAATTCAGAGGTGAAAGGAAAATCTTTTAATCATTTGGGAAATGAGAAATAGTAATTTTTATATTATTAGGGAAGGTGATCCAATCAATCAGGAAGTGGTCAGGTCAATACGAGTAGTAAAGTAGTCCTTAAAATGTGTAGTTGGCGAATGAGTTGCTGCGAAGTTGGGACATTTTTGTTATTTTTTCCTTTTCAGAGTGTATTTTATAGACAAACTTTTTGAAGTCGGTTTTATTTTTTTTTTAAAAAGTTTTTTTTTATTTTTCTCTTTTTAGTGACTTACAATTATGGACAGCTCTCTTTATAGAATTTTCCCAAGCTTTCATTATTGTGTTCTTGTCACTTACTACTAACCGTCCAAACTCAATTCATAAGTCCGTTGAACGATGAAGTTCTAAAGTATAATGATTACCTAACTATTTTCAATGTTATTATGTAGATTGAGAGTGAGTTTGAACGTTTGGAATAATCCATCCACTGATTTGGGTCTCTTGGTCAACATACCGGATACTTTGATCCCATTGATACACCTACCAAAACTCAAATAATTGTCTACACCATTACTGGTTACTGAATTGCACCAATTCACTCGTTCTTTATTTCTCTAACGATAATAGAGTGATAATTTTCTCAAGCGTACCCGCAATCGCACTGAATGAGAGAATCCGAACAAAATTTCAGAAATTCGCCGAACGTTTGTGCATTAACTTGGAGTTATTTGGCCTTCAAAACGATGTTATTTATTGAAAATTTAACGCTGAATTCAAATCTTTTAACGAGAATGCCATGACTAACGTAGTTTTTTTTCTACAAGCATAAATAGTCCAAAAAACGTGATTTTGAAACAAATTTTTTAGAAATATGGCCTAAAAAGTATCTACTTTCAGTCCAATCAATACCAAATTTGGATCACGTAAACTAGACTCAAATGTGAACAGTTTAAGTTTAAAAACTATGGAAAAACAGTTTAGGATTGGAAGTTGTGAGGTCTCAAACACAGGTCCATTAAAACATCGATTGCTCCCTTATTATGCCACCTAAACTTGATTTTTTACCATCGTTAGAAAGCTCTAGCTAAGTGCTTTCAAGTGCAGTAGTGTTCATATTTTTTTTCTCGACGTGGTTGGGAACGGTGCTCGAAAAACCTCAAAAAAGTGAAAATTGGCATCACTTTTTTTGTTACACTTTCTTCTCTACACGCTATATTAGAATGCCGAACAAAAAATTGAAGCTAGGCCCTTGTAGGCAGATAAATTATGAACAAAATGACACCAGAAACAATACAATCGAGCAAGTATTCTAGAAGTTATAAGCTTGCAAAGTCAAAACTTCCTTTTTTCGCGAAAATCACGTTTTCCGGCGTTTCTCCGCGTCTGGAGACGTAACTACTGAATGGACTCAATTGAAAAAATTATGGGACCTACCTGGATAGTAACCCTTTCAAACAAAAAAAAAAGTAACCCGATCGGACGTACAGGAGCTGAACGCCGGTGGACAACACATACCGAAAAAAAAAAAAAAAAAAAAAAAAAAA
Organism: Tupiocoris notatus; assembly: GCA_037159825.1. Classification (NCBI taxonomy): domain Eukaryota; kingdom Metazoa; phylum Arthropoda; class Insecta; order Hemiptera; family Miridae; genus Tupiocoris; species Tupiocoris notatus. The sequence goes on along the minus strand of JASJUZ010000401.1, from coordinate 739,209 downwards.
AAAAAAAATCCCGCTAGACGACCATAGTAACCTCCTCCTTGTTTGAAGTCGGTTAAACTAGACAGCAATGTGTTATCTGAAATTAAAACTTTTTTGATAGTCCAAGAGCCAGGGTAAAAAAATGGCTCACTCAAGGAGATGATTCTCTTCGAAATTACGAAAGAAAATTGTTTAAAAAAATTATCCTACCCAAATTTCCAATATTTGCACTTATTCCAGGAAAAAACACTTCGTTAAATAAATCTTGACGACGAATTTCAAATCATCCACCCTCCTCCTTCCTCTTTCCTTGAGAGCGATAAATCACATGGTCTAAAATTACTCGTTAAAAGTCATCCGCGAATCCCTTCCCGAATCATCTTCCAATTTTCATTTTTGAAAAGAAAACAATTTTTTTTTTTTGTAAAAGAATTTCCATGCTACGAATTCCTAATGGAAAGAATGCTTATGTATGGCCTGCTATTATCAGACCATGATTGACTTTATGTGAACATCTGAAGCATGCTCGTAGAACATGGAATTTTGAAGAGTGAGTTAGAAAAAAATATTTCTCGAGCGATTAGAAAGGTTCATTATATTGGATAATAAATCTAAATATACAAGACAGTATATGCATTAAGTGACCAGTAAACATTAGTCAATCACCGGATAGTGAATCGTAAGAAGTTCAGGGAAAGTCGCGAATGAAGACAAAACAGCGGTTGGAAAGTGGAAACTTGGGATTGACTTTGAACTTAAGCCGCTTGAATTAAATAGCTAAACCTCTTCAACAGGTACTCGTTTCCCCGCACAATCTCTCAAGACAGGGATTCTCTAACTCGCCTTTAATTAAAGTGCGGCTAGGGTAGCTAGCACATCCTAAATATCGGTATTCTAAGGGCCGCCGAGAAAATCCTCCGCCGTCACGTGCGAACGTCACTGATTGAGTGCTTCCGCTATAAGGATGTCTTCTACTATCCCGCAGTGAAACCGATTTCCGAGTAAAACAAGATCGGAAACATTTAACTGCAGTCAACGTTTGATTTTTAAAAAGCCATGTACTACATTTAAAAAAAAAGAAAAATGCGTTGCGTGTACATAGAGTTTCTCAGGTACAAGGAGCATTCATCTATTCATCTATTGTAATGAATGGAGGAAGTTATCGCCCAAGGAAAATCAGTTTCTACCCCCCCCCCCCCCCCCAACGCCTTACATGTCAACTTAGGCTAGCTGGGGAAGAGCGCTCGCATTTGTCCACTTCCCGTGAAGGAGCTAAGTTCAAGTCCATGGACCCGTGTCCAATTTGTAATGTGGTGGAGTGGGAGAGTGTCTTTCACCCCTTTTACCGCTGTCCCGTATTTCGTGGCGACATATTTAAGTAATTATTTCAATTGCGATTTTTTGTCAAAAGACCAAAATTTGTCGTTAATCTCACCAATGTCAACTAATGACTGTTCATTATTGTTTCGCTGTCTTCTGACAACGGTTAGACAAAGGTCGATCATCCTCAATGAACGAATTGTTTTTTAGTTTCGCCAGAAAATCTCTTTTCTGGTCCTATTTCTTTTTTACTATTATTTGTATTTTTCTCTTAGTGTTTTTGTATTTCTACTAAGTTGCTTTTTTTAAGGGTTGTTCAATACCATTAGGGCCCAGAAATCGTCGTGCAATTTGACCTCAGTGACTGAACATTGTGCCAAGTGCTCTTTCATGAGACTCTACAATGAAGTATCTTGTACTATTTTATTTATTTCCAACCATTGTGAATTCTTATGACAAACACAATAAAACAGTTTAAAAAAATAAAATGAATATTGTCCCCGTTTTCGCCTTCGAGGTCGAGTAGAACGGATGTAATGTCGGATTGCTGACCTGGAGAAGGAAATCTCAAGAATTGTTCGTTGAAATATAACAATTATTTTCTCACCTGTTTCAGCACGAGCTCAGCTTTAGAGAGGCAAATTGGCTTGAAATTAATAAGAGAAATTCATTTATAATACGTAATCATTGTTTCAAACTTTATTAATCAAAACCAAATTTAAAATGAAAGAATGAAACGGAACGGAACGAACTAGAAGAATGGTATCAGCTGAAGGCTGATCCGAACTATTTGCAATAGTAGAGGCCGACCACAATTGTTAAGTATATTCATCACCTTTGAAGCCTTCACAGCCGAGGGTACGTCCTCAGAAAAAGAAGGCAGCGAAGAGCGTCGGGAAGGCGGCGGTGGCTTTCGGTGACGGTGGCGGAAGTGATGCAGTCGGTGTCGGTGGTGCGCCGCCGATGAGCCACTGATTCTAAGGAGCCACCCCCTCACAATAGGGGTTGCAATTCTGCGACAGTCTCAAGAAGGGTGTGATCGCTGTCCCATTGTTGCGGGTTCGCGACTCACGCGTATCACTTTCGCGACAATGTGTAACGGTTACGCGACACGTTTGTCCCGTTTGCAAGAGAAGCTGTCCCACAACCACGACAGTCCCGGGAAAAATTGTTATACAAACGCAACAAGAAGGCACAATTATTTTACGAACGAGTAAACTAGACTGTAAAGAACGCAAGACCGAGCACAAAAGATCCCATTTCGATTCTTTATATTATACCCTCGCCTCGGTAATTATCGGGAATGATCGGTTTCATCACACCCTTCTTGAGACTGTCGCAGAATCGCAACCCCTATTGTGAGGGGGTGGCGCTCCTTAGAATCAGTGGCTCATCGGCGGCGCACCACCGTCACCGAACGCCACCGCCGCCTTCCCGACGCTCTTCGCTACCTCCTTCGAAAGCTTCTCTTTCTTGGCGTCGCATTTTTTATGTCCGTGGATTATGAGGGGGAGAGAAACCAGGCGACTCATTCTCCGTGGACCCTATGGCTCCACGTCGCCCTGATGATGCCCGAACGGGCGAAAGTACTACTCAGCCAGAAAATGAACAATTGGAGAATGAGTCGCCCGGTTTCTCTCCCCTCACAATCCACGGAGTCGAAAGGAGTACTAATGTTTGAAACATGCGTAGTGAGTTCTGGCTATATTCGGTAGGCGAATAAACATTCTTTCGGCACCATTATCCAATAACAAAAGAAAATTAGAATATAGAGCGGCTAGCATCTTATTCCGTGTCCAGTACCTGTTCTATCCCACTTTCGACCCGTCGGCTTTTCAGGGCTGTGAAAAGAAGTGTGGTAAATGACTCGTAAATAAAAGTGATAGCTTCGTGATAAATGTGGAACGAAGATAGCGCTTTCCTCCCATTTTCGGGCTCTGCAATCCATCCCGCACTTTTCTAACATTCCCGACGGGTTCGGCGAGAAATATGAAGGCCATGGTCGATTCTTGGGCTAGGCTCTGGCCGATTTTTGCCAAGACGTACGAGAAGAGATGATGTAGAAATGATCAAATTCCGATGGAGTGGAATAGATAATGTTCGTCCGTTGTTGTTCGGACGAGTCAATTATTCTTGTAGCGCATCAGCAATAGAACGTGCTCTCACCAATAATGATGATATATTTATTATAGTTGAGTAACTCGCCCCCCGCGCTCAGATATGAATTCATCCAATAAGAACTCAAAAAGAGGGTTTTCGCTTCAACAAATAGTAATTCAGCGATCTGCAGGTAAAAACGCAGCAAATGATTGTACAGTGGTTTATTATTCCTTCGTTTCAATAATGATTTAAGAAGACTGTCCATTTGTTATAGTAATTATTCCAAGTATTTGTGAATGTTTCCGCCGGAAAACAGATTGGTAATTATGGGGGAAAACTCCGCAGTAACTGTTGTAATTTTAATTATTTTTATTTTCCTTAATTTCAAAAGTTAAAGCTAAATTTTTTGCTTAACGGTTCAGTTGGAGATAGTGTTCACGAACATTCCAACGAGTATAGAACGATTTTTATAGCTCCAAGAACTCTCATGCCAAATTTCTGAAAAACGTTTTATCAACTACTAACAACAATTACGAACAATTTATCAATTAATATAGATAATATATTTTTCAAATTCTAGTTTATTTTCGTGAATTGCGTTTTCATCCTTCCGAGTTTGTGGATGCATCATGTAAGAAACTGCGAATATCATTGAAGACACTATTTTTAGCTGTTCAAAGACGAAAAAATACGTTCACAGCAAGGTTAACAATATTAATCATTACTATTTTATTATTAACATTATTATAACTTTATTATTAACATTGTTAAGACATTATTATCAACATTATTATAAATTTATTATTAGTATTATTATATCTTTATTATTAAAATTATTAATCGTCATGGAGTTGGCCGTCTTGAATTGGAAATTGAGTCGTCACTGTGATAAAAATTCTTCTCCCTGAGCGAAACCTATTATTCGGATAGAAAAGCAGTCTCGTCGGACTTCGATCCATTAAATCGTAGAAATAGTTTAATCTCGTCGAAAATGTCGACAAAGAAAATACGTAGATGTCTCATTTACCGGCTTGTACAGTTTTATCTTTCGTCGGCGAAAAGAGAGCGTGAGCGATACGGGAAAGAGCGCGAATGGTAAATGACCCTTCAAGTTTGAAGGCTGACGATGGAGAGACTGGAAGAAAGTGAAGTGAGGAGACCATTAGTCGGAGACGAAACGAGATAATATATTGCCACTAGCGGCGGCACTACATAGTACATACACTCCAATATAACCATCTCCCGAAATGCGCGTGTCCCAAATCCGAGCGGCTGCTAACGCGAGGGTCGTTAGTCGAGGATTTTTCACCGTCTACGCACTACAAAAACGTTCGTCCTGGTTTTATTCGGCTCGAGATTCGAGCATTTTACTGGAAAAGGGGGCAACGCGAGGCGCTAATATTGGGAGTTGTTTTCAAGTCGAGTTGGAGACACGGAAATGCGAGAAAGTTGAATAATGTTGACAAAGTATCATCTGCGATGGTTAACTGAATGGTTGAGGTAATCATATTATTTTCATCTTCTAGCAAACTTAACAAGCCATGCACGAACGTTCTATCTCCTTTATAATCATGACGAGGAAACGTGAGATGGCGCTCTTTCCGTCCCCTTTTCTTCACTTTGACGGTTTCCCTTCACGTTTCCACGCGCCATGATTTTCTAAGGGAAAGAACATGCGTGAATGAACCACTTCTGTATTATTTCATCCCCTTTTTCGTCTACTTCTTTTCCTTCTCGTCGCAGTTTTTGATGTCCGGGGGTTGTCAGAAAAATCAGGCCCATGGCGACCAAGCCAGGGCTTATTCTCCAATTCTTTATTAGCTGGCCGAGCACTTTCGCCCATTCGGGCATCCTCAGGGCGACGTGGAGCCATCGGGTCCACAGCGGCGAATGGGCGAAAGTGCTCGGCCAGCTAATAAAGGATTGGAGAATGAGTCGCCTGGTTTTTCTCCACCTCGCAACTTTTTCGTTTAGTTTTCAGCGAATAAAATACTGATACTTGGGAGGACGTAGTAAAGCTTGCGAGGCAGCATTTTCCCAACAAAATTACCCAATGAATATATTTTAAGCACCATAGTATGTTGAAATGAATTTTGGATTTCAACCCATGAAGATGTTTTCACATTAGAGTTTTCAGCGTTCAATTAAATCATTCGATGACACTTGGTTTGACTTCGGAATACCTCAAGTAGTGATTCCATACATTCTTATCAATTTGGAAAAAAGTAGGGTTACAACGAGCTCAACGTCGAGTGCAATTTGGGATCGGACTCGTATTTCAACGATCAACCATCAGCCACCTTGTACAGTTTTTGTCCTAAAATACCGTTCGGATTTAGGATAATCCAACCGTGTACCTCTTGAATTTGCTCACGATGTATGTTTCGGCTGCTCTGAAGATACACGAAGGGACGAAAGATTTCGGCTGATTCAAAGAATGGACGAGAAGTCGTCAATTTACTCTCCCCCTCAACGCAATTGAAAAGCGACAACGAGACGACGAAAATACTGCCGATTTTTCTGAGGCTGTGATACGACGATCGTCCCGAGTAAATGACCCATTTAGCTGAGCTCGCTGAATCTACAGTGCTATAATTATTTCTCTGCTTGTTTCCTGTAGCTCTTTGGCACTCAGAAGGGAAATGAAAGAACTGAATGTGAAGTGCTCGCTTGCTCGCTTTCAATAAAATATTTAGAACGGCTTTTCATCCTTGGCCTTTCTCGTCGCAGAACCGCATCAATTCTTCATCCACCTCTCTGTTCACTGGAGGGTATAAAGCCTCGGTTCTCTCTAGAGATATTTTTCCTCCATAAAGATGGAGTCAGATTGGGAAAACGTGAGGGAGCGAGCACGTGTAGGGAGTGATAATGAGAGCCACTTCAGAAACGACCTTTCGAGTCTGAACCGGTGAACCTTGCGCTCCTCTAACCATTACTTACAATTTTATTCCTCTATATTTCGAAGCCGAATTAGTTTGCATTCTGTAGTTTTGAATCAGTGTTTAATTCTAATTTAGCGTGTACTTTCAAAGAAAAATCGACGGGAATTCGCGTTTGCTAAATGCTCTTGGCAAGAGAATGGGAAACTTGAATCGATTTCTCATCTCAAATGTAACCATAAATAATTATTATACTTCCCCAATGCGACGGAACTCCAATATCAGCAAAAGGAAATGCAATTTCGTAAATTGTCTTCGAATTTTTTAGGAAATAGTTTTGGAAGTTTGAGGTGAATTGGTTTACATTTGGCAGAAGAAACAACGGATGGAACCGAAACGTTTTCATCGATAGATGGTAAATAATCGTTCATTTTAGAGACGTTGGCATTGAAATTGTCGCGGTAATTTTCTGCGTTGTCGTATTCTTTTGCCAACTCATCCTGTTCTCCGTCACAATCCGATGCTGAACTCAAGACTATATCGAAAATTGAAGAGTCAACTTTAAACAATCGATTAGCTTTATCTTCGAGCTTGGAAAAGGCATAGCTGCACCAGCGTACCCCGCAATATCAGCTTCTAACTTGGGTTGGGAATCAATAATAGATATTTCCGATATATCGTTATTTTCTCTTCAATTATCGATACTTTTTCATCGATATGCGTTGGTCAATATGTGTCGCCTGGAATCCCTGCAAAGATATAATAAACCACGGTAGAATAAACTTCAGCCTTTTGGTTTCCAACAGTCTCTGAGGGGGAAGAAAACACATTTGAGTCTTCAATTTTAGAGGCAGTAATAGTAAATCGAAAAGAAATTGAAATTTTTCAGGCTCCATCTATATCTCGAGGTTCTCTACGCCTGTACTATGAATGAAAAGTTATTCAGCCGGCGAACACTTCCTAAACATCTCACGCTCCGGCTCCATTAAATCAATTTTTTTCTCCGCAGCACCTTTTCCGTTGAAACGCTGCGAATACGCCGGTAAGTCTCTCGCTTTCCCTCTCAATCGGAGGACAATCTCTGGAAGCTTTTTGCAGCATTCTACTTCACCAAATGAGAAGGATATCCCGCAGCGTTCCAGCCCAAGATGCCAAGAAAAGAATCTTATATTCGTTTCGTCGGTGACAGGTATTACTCCGTAAAACCCTCCTTCCCCTTTCAGGCTTTGATGGACCAAGTAAAAAGGGCCATTTCTAGGTCAGGTGTCAAGTTTGCGAAAATGTTTCGCTTACATAGCTCGAGGTTCTTTGCCCTTTTTCTAGTTAGTTCATTTTTCGCTCCTGAGCTGATTTTTTCCTATTTCTCCTCGCTCTGAAAATATTGCTGCTCAACGCGAATATACCGTCATGGAGAGATCTGCTTAACTCCTTTCAATAACAGAGGACGGAATTTGAAGTGTTATCTCTCAGTACAGAGTGTGGAAACTTTTCAAAGTTTGAATAATAGCTAGTAACTTGTATGGAGAACCCTTGGATTGTCCCTCAATCATCTTGAAATATCGAGCACGAGGGAGCACCATTATCAAATTATGGTTTTATTGAACCTTTTTCCCAAACACGGACGTTTGTTATGCTCAAATGATAACGCGCCAAACCTTCCTTCACAAAATCATCTCATCTGGCCATAAACTCTAGTTCAACCATCTTCTTTTCTTTATAATTTCACCCCTTGGCGAATCCTCTTCATTTTCCCCTCCCTTAGAGCGAGTTACAATTTTCCAAAGGAAAAACAAAACTTTTTCACTTAACTTTCTCTCCCCGTTTATCCTCTGACGGTCCCCTGTCACGTTTCCTCAGCCCAGCCGCGATTTTCAAGGGAAAGAACGTGCTTGTGTCTACAAATGAAAATGTCTCTACTTCTCCTCTTGAGGTAAGTTCAGCCTAATCCATAGGGTTTTCCAATGTCAAACTATTTGAATTCTCCATGCTCGAAAACGTTGAAGAATATTTATCTCTCTTCTGAAACATTTCGGCTTGAGCTTTATTCCGACGAAGGTGTTCATTATAGTCTCACCTTGGCACCGACGGAAGAATAAGGTTCGTCGAATAGCGACCAGACTTTCGGCTTGAGCCGCTGCCAAGGTGTGAGGCGCCCAGCATTGTAGTCCTCTTCGTAGCCGAACATTCGCGCCACCTGCTCTTCCGTCGGCCGCTCCGAGTCGATGTCCAACTTGTCCAAAATTGCCAAGGTCGTCTAGAACAGAAACACACATTATAGCCGTTAGATGAGCTTTTCTTATTGCAAGAGGTGTACATTTGACTCTCCAGAGAAAAAGTTCAGGTCTGAAAGCATGATAAAGCGTGGCATTACGTCTTGCAACTCTCTGATTCTTCGGCAAAGCATTCAGTCTAATCGAATTCCTTGGATGTGCGGGGGAGAACAACTACAAGAATGTGCGGTTTTTACGCAGTAAATGGAAGAATTATGATCGTCTGTATCAGTATTATCTCAGTCAATCAATGAAAGTCGATGAAATTTTCAAATTACTGCGAGATCTGCCGTTATTGAATTTTGGAACACAAAATACTTCCGAAGTACTATCATTCCAATATTTTTGTACTTCGGACATAAAACTCAATATTTCAATAAATATTTGTTCTAGTTTTCGTAATTTTTGTTAGGGCTAGTGAATGACGCTTGGATATCATTAGTGTCACACACCTTACTTCCACGCATTTCACATTTTTCGTTGAGCATTTTCTCATTTTTGGATCTCCTCGATAAAAATGATCCAATTCAAGATAGATTTTCGTAAGATTCAAGTCTTGTCATTGGGAGGTGATTTTCTGAAAATATTGGTTCGGATTCGAATGATTATTCAAGGATATATGACGATATTAGCCGATGTTTGGCCATACACTTGGAGACGGGCAGAGGAACGCGAGGACAGGAAGGACAGACACACAGACAGACAAACCAATCGGCGCATAGACATTTGGTTAGGAATTGAGCAAAGCCCTCTCATTCGAATATCACCTGTACTCAGGCAGTTTTCTCTTATTTAACTTTATATTGTAAGGTGGATCAATGGGACCAAATCAGTGGATGGATCATTGCAAACGTTCAAACTCACTCTCAATCAACATAGTAACGTTGGAAGTAGTTAGGTAATCAGGGAGTTGCGATAATATTCAGGGCTCGAAGATACAAAGACGCCTGAAAGGGCGATTCCCCTTTAAAATTAAATGAAAAAAACTGCCGCAAAGTACTTCTTATTCGGGCCTTTCGTGGCCATGTTGTAGTCGACGGAAATTTGTACCTTAAGACGGAAGTAAGAAAATTGACTGAAATAAAGTCAACTTGGTGGTCTATGCTCAGTTTGACAAATGGCTTTATTCAAGCTACTCACCCTGAACCCAAAAGATTTATGGCTTTGTTTGTCATCCTCAAGAACCGAAACGCTTTTCAGCCTCCAAACAGCTCAATTACCGTAGTAAAGATACGGATTACAGCCAGTGTAATGAAGTTTTATATATTTGAGAATTCGGGAGCGCAACTTTGTAGAAAGTGCTTTCTCGTCATTTCAGAGGCCTTTGCCGGAAACTAGGGCCACTTAGTCCTTGTTAGAAGATGGCGAACTAACAGGTCCGTCGGACCAACGCAGACCTCGCCTTCCCAATTATACTCTTAGCAACAGAATCAGCTCGGCTGCCTCTGGTAACTAACTCTATCAACCCGTGGGAGAGTCCTCTGCTGATCGAATAGCGTACCTTAACCGCAAGTTGAAGTAACTCACTGGAACTATGAGCTCATGGAATGAAGCCGCAACATTAGGGTCAATTATTTGTAGCCTCCAGCAGCAACAGAATGCATAAATCTATTTGATCAATTGCAAAAGGCAATTCAGATATCTAAATAAATTGTAATATACTTTTAGCGCCCGTATTTTATTTCTTAGCGGAGGAAAACAAAACACTCTCCAGCTGTACCGTTCGACAAAAAAGTTTCACAAAAAAAAAAATAAAATAAATGAAAAAAAATAAGAAAAATAAAAATGATTAAAATTACAATGGTTGCTGTGGAGTTTTCTCCTATAGTTACCAATCTGTTTTTCGGTGGGAACGTTCACAAATACTAACTTGGAATAATATATTACTATCGCTAATGGATAGTCTTCGTAAATCATTATTGAAGCAAAGTGTGACTCGCGAATTATTGAGAATCAGCCGCATATTTTTGAATTACGTAGTGCTCATTTTTATACGCACGGTACATAGGACGAGTGAAGGCGTTTCACGCCCAGTGACCTTTGACCCGAATCACCCAAGTCTCAGAAGAAAGCGACTTACCTGTAGTGGTCGCACACACCTCCTGTTTGAGAAAGTTCTCTCAAAACTATAATACGACACTCGACTGGGAAGAGAAAGACTTTAAACGCATTTAAGACAGTAAATTCACTCTTGCTACAACTTAGTTCAAAACTATTGCATCTGTCTTCATCTCTTTTTATTTATTTTATTTTATTTTTTTTTTTGTGTGTGATCAGACGTGGAAAAACGATCACGTAAAATGATTGTATTGTGCAGTCGGGAGAAGAATAACTCTTCGTAGAATTGACCAAACGGTCGTTAGAGACTCCAAAGAGACTAGAACTTGGACTGGAAGCTTAGAATAAATGGGAGCTTTGCCAAAGGGGCTGCTTTTAATTGGATATCTGGAAAGGGCCTTGCCAACTTCTGTATCAAACCGTTACATCTGATGATTACTTCGTATAACATGATTGGCGAACAAAGTTGGAATCGGGATGCATGTTTTTCATGCGAATAATCGCTACATAAAAGTTACAAATTAACGTTTTTGCCAGATTAGCGTTTTACTTCCATGTTTACGTAGTAAAAATGGAAGTGTTTTTCCTCATCGACCTCGATTGGGAGATTTCAATTGATTTATCGCGCAATAGTTTTATGGGACGCTATTATAGATTATTTCTAACAGTTGATCTTTCATGTTATATATTATGGATTAAAATTCAATAATAAACCATTGTAATCGCCCAAGAAAAAAAAATTTATAACCCCCCCTCAAAACTTGATGTTTTACGTTTCAAGGCATGTAGAATCCGAATATCCAATAAAAAAAATTCTGTCTGTCCGCCGTACGCCGTACGCCGTACGCCGTACGCCGTACGCCGTACGCCGTTAGCAGTTTTCCGGCCAAACTATCATAGCGAAATTCTTGAAATTTTCACCAAAAATCAATCTCGGTCCTACGACGGCCAGTTTCACTGAGACTTGCTAGCTCAATTTTAAGGGTATTTTTGGGGGGTTTTGAAGGGGAGAAAATTCATATTTTTCATGGTTTTTCAGGAAAAAGGTGTATTTGGTATCAAATAATATAGATTATTGGACGCTGAATCGAATGAGACCATCGCGGGGTCGATAGCTCCATTCGTTCTCGAGTTATCACAGCTTTTGTATCGAATTTGGGAGGTTTTCAGAAATTTGACATGAGGGTACAACTCGAAAGTTCTTGGAGCTATAAAAATCGTTCTATACTGATAACTAAACTCTATACGTCCAATTTTCGGTGTCAATGCTTGGAGAAATTGGCTCAAAAAGTTAGTAATGTTAATTTCATCCGCTTCGCTTATTATTATGTACTTTATTCAAACTGTTACCCATCGTTACAAGAATAAGTTAGTAGAACTTCCAACAAATGGAAATATGATAAAAATAACTAGATTTTATTTTTTTGTAGGTTGAGGGGGAGAAAAACGAGGCGACCACTGCTTTCTTTTCCCTGTAGATCACTCAGTAGGTAGTAGTAATTTCAAATCGGCAACCAGGTATAACCAAGGGTTATGGCCATAGGTACCCTTGGTGGCCATAGGTACCCTTGGTCCTATAATGCCCTGAAGAAGCCCGAACGGGCGAAAAAACTCGGCTGGATAATAAAAAGAATGGAAAAGAGGTCGCCTCGTTTTTCTCCCCCTCAACCTACAAAAAGAAGTAATGTGACCACCTGGAGAAGAAAATGAAATTATTTTTTTTTTTTTTAACACGGTGGTCAGACGGTTGCATTGATTGGGGAAAACTGAATAAATAAATAAATAAAAATTAATCTTCTATAGCTGGAAGCCCTGCCCCATCTTCAAGACCGAGGAATTTGATTGGGCTCCTTCCTCCTCTCAACCGCATAGAGACGGCGCGAATGATGGCCATTTGGGTCTTCACTCTTACCCACCCAATCACCGAGGAGTACGTCTTCTCCCACTTCCTTGACAATACGTCTGAAATTATTATTGAAGTGAAGGAATAATAAACCACTGTACAATCATTTGCAGCGTTTTCATGTTGATCTTTCATCATTCATCCATTTCATATTAATAATCTTATAATGAATAATTTAAATTTATATAATATTATTAATTATAAATTAGTAGTAATTTAAAATAATGTTAATAATCTTGGAAAATACGAATTCCTCCCCTTAACCCCCAGAAATCAATCTTGGCCATTTCCAGGTTGGCTGTGGCGTTTTTGGTCCGTAAAAATAAATATTCTTGAAAGTTTTATGACCTGTTAAAATCGAAGCAGAAAAATCTTCGAACGATTAAATCTCGGAAATGTAAGTTTCTGAGTGTGCTCCAAAATCCAATAAAGGCTAAATCAGAGCTTCCTTTATGATATCATTAAGTATCTGATCATTTCATCAAATCTCGTTAATTTTCAATGGAGATATTACGACTTAAATCAGTTTTACCCACAGGAACACGGACAGAAAGTGTTTCCAAGCATAGTGCTACGAAAATTTCTTTCAAAATCACCTCCGTTCCGAATTCGGGTTCGGTCACAACACTTCCATTCACTAGGTTAACATGATAGTAATAAAAACAAAGGAAAAATTGAGAGAGCTACCTGGAATAATTTTGGACGAAATTATTTCCAAAAACTGATATTGTTAATTATGAGCTAAATTTTTTGCGAACAACATAAGTTCTTGAACTTTTTTATAGGAACTTTTTTTATAGTTCGATTCAATGTCAAATCTTCCAACACAAAAAATAATGTGTCTTTGGACATGATTTAGGAAAAAGTGTACCTACACGCTTTATATACTGTCAGTAAAAAAAGCGACTATCGATGTCGCACAAAAATCAATTAATGCTCCTTTGAGATTTTCGCCCCTCCTTTGAGACTTTCGTTCGAGCAATGAATATTGATGAAGGTATAGTCGATTAATCCGCTTCTCTCGCCGCTCCTCCATCGCTTCTCTCTTTATGCCATTAAAATTCACAACCGGCAGCCCTTCGGAATTGGCTGTCGTTCGAAAATCGAATCATTCCAACTCCTTTGATTTCCCTCAACGCGTTTCTCAACATTTGATCTTGGTATAATTACGAGATTCTAACAAAATATCGAGTGTTTACTTCAATAAATAGCTCGTTGGGTTTCCACTGATCGAATTGGAAGCTTCATTGTAATAGAGAATATTATTTTCAATTTCGGAGCACGAATGAGGCGCTTTTGCTTCCACTTTCAAAAACTCGAAAATCGACTAATTTTTACAATACGCACTTGGGTGTCTCGATGTATGCTGTATGTAGACCAGCAGCATGGCTCCACCTGGTTGGAATCGAGGCCCCAGAATTCGAGCTCCTCTTCGAACAACGGTCCGCACACATTAGTCGGGTAGTGCAGCTTCCCTGTCCTGAAAAAATCGCATACGCAATTAATTCGCCACCAAAGTAGTAAAATAACATCAATTTTGTGTTAATAAAATATGGCTTTAAGTTTTTTAATAATTGAATATCTCTGCTGCCTGTAGAAATCGAAATTGACAAAAAGTGGAATGACCAAAATAATTATGAGCGTTGATCAAAATATTATGTTCCAATAAAATCTAACTTGGCTCATTTAATTAGTGAAAACGTACAGAAAATGTTCATATTTTCTAGAAAAACACAGCTTGTCTGAAAAACGTTGGAAAATAAAAATTTCTCAGTCTCAAGACTCCTCAAAAATATCCGTAAATTTGAGGTTGCGGTTTGGTAAGGACTTGAGCAATAGTCAGACCAGAGGTTAGAAATTCGTTTGTCTTGGGCGATTACAAAGGTTTATTCAAAATTTAACAATAAGCCAAAAAGAAAGATGAATATTATGAATTGATTCCTATTGAATAAAAAATGGCAACTCTTCGATTGCGTTCAGCTTCCGAATCTATCAAGCGCAATAACACTGGCAGTTTTACTCTGTCACGATTATAAGTTTTAGAAAACGAGATTTCCTCCATTCAAAAGGGGTTATTTCTTCTTATTTGAAAATCCGCGCGATAAAACGCCGTCCCCGTTCTATGGTTTATGAGAAAATACGTCAAGACTTGGGGATTACGATGGGATTGTTGGAGAATGAATTGGTAGGTTGTTATGAATTGTGCGATCCGCGGAAGGTTCGCCAGATTTGATTTCACGCTACGATGATTCGAGAGATGGAAACGAGAAAAGATCCTTGTCGTCGAGCCGTGATTTCCTGAGGGAGCTCGGCGTATATATTTTAGAGAAAACTTTTTTCTCCCTATTGCATAAAATACGGTGTTCTTCCAATTTTTTATCGCCCATAGAACGGAGGAAAATTTCTATTGTCGAGTCTCTTTATGTTCAATTCAGTTAATGGCCAATACGCTAACAAATGATGTCAGATTGTTCGCAAGAACTGCAGCTGTCAATGAACAGAAATACTTGGAAGAAATTCACTGTCGTCTTCAATGCGAGTATCGTGTGTACATCATTATATAATTAGAAAAGTGGAATTCAATTTAAGTGGTGTGAATGGAGCACACAGTGCTTCCATGTTTGAGTCGTTAACAGGTATAACCAATTATAAAATCAAAAAGCTGGTACTAGTGAGCGCAAAGCTATTACTCTAGAACTGTTATTGAAAAACTAGCTGGGAGAACACAAAAATAGAACGACGTACGAATCGGGCTAAAAAATATTGAAAAACACGGATCCCGTCCCCCCCCCCGAAACCCACAAAAACACCTTCAAAAGTGAGGTAGCGATTTGTTTAAAGAATTGAGCCATTGTCAAGCCAAGATTGATTTTTGGTGAAAATTTCAAGAACTTAGCGTTTATAGTTTTGTCAGAAAATTTTTGAAAGAATACGGGAGAAGGACAGAAATTGTTTGTCGGATATTCGGATTCTACATGCCTTGAAACGTAAAACACCAAATTTTAAAGGGGGGGTTGGAATTTTTTTGGCGATTACAATGGTTTATTTTTGATAAACCAAAAAGTGGGGAATAATCGTATTCTGCGTTAAATTTTCAACACTGTAGACTTTCAAAATAGCTCGATAACAACAATTTTCACTCCCGATTCGATGTCCGAGAAACGAAGAATCGAAATCGAAAATTTCCAGGAACTCGACCATCGCAAAACTTTTCAGGCCGAACTCTCTGAAATACGTGTGCCGTTGGATAAAGCTAGCGTTAGGTAGCGCTTAGAAACACTTCATGTTAAAAAAACTACTTAATTTCAAACAAATTTGCCTTCGACAAAGAAAAAACATTCTCGATCAACTAACGATATTTTCAACATTTAAAAAACCACCGTATCGTATCTTGTAAATTACATACAAATTGGCTGAACTTTTCCCAATTATATCTGTTAGTGTCGTCGAGCGAAGAATGATAAACTACGATCGCTTCCGAAAATCGGAAGACAGGGATTTTTTGTGTAGACAATGTTATGCGATTGATTTCTTCTGAAATCGTCTGTATAGCATTGGGTTATGTGTATATTAAGTCTATGAACATCACATAATTAGAGCTTCGAATTATTAAATAACGGTCGATAATAAATAACGCGACTAATAATCTTCTAGGCGAAAAATTCGTCGTAAATCCCGAATAAACCCGACAATTCAAGTCGCGGAGCTGTCATAAAAATAACAGACGGACTTTTCAACAGATACGTTTAAAGCGAGCTATCTTTTAGCGGAGTAGTGGCGCTGAATAAATGGATGCCTAGAGAGAGGTGGCTGAATAAATAAAATGCCGAGGGAGTAAAGCTGTTTACTGTATTATCGCTAGATCTATAAAATTCTGCAGGTTTAACAGCCGTCGGCCATACTCCTTTTCTTGAGCCTCCTCGGCTCCAAGAGCTTAGGAATTTTGCGAGCTTTACACCGTTACTAGAATATTAAAAAGTCTGACGGCTTCGCTCAGCTTAGTTTTCAAAATAATCTCATCTCGGAGAAAATTCGACCGAGATTGCTAAGTCTTATTTCGATAGGTGGCGCCTTTGGCTGTTTTACCCTGCAAAGTGGATTTCCCTTAAAAATTAAAAAGTAAGCCTTTCAAATAGCAATTCAACAGAAATTTAATCGAAAAACTAAATATTTTCGGACTTAACTTTCTCATTGTTCAAGCGGAGTAAACTATTCTCGAGAAAAAGAATCCGAGAATCTGCAAATACCTGTTTCCACAATCAATTCTTTCCAAGGCGGAGAACGAAAGGAGAAAAAGACGAGAAAGATCGATGGTCGAGTTAATAACCGAAACACGGAAGGGAAGATTGGACGTCGAATAAGAAATGAAGCTGAGATGGAACTGGGAGAGATTAAATTGGATCAGCAGTTGTACGAACAAAGACGTCGCTTCTCTAGATGAAGAAAACGCCTTCAATCCCTGACAGAAGATAAATGGTTTAAAGTTCAACATTTACTTATCATCAGAGGAAGACACAATCGAGCTCGCTTTACCTCGAAAGGTATTTTATTGTTAAGCAATTAGTAAGACTTCTCTTGCTCTTCCGCTTTTTGTAGGGCAGCGTATGTCTGCTTAAAGTCGAATGTTCTTTCGCAGTTGGCGTGAAATGACATTTGAGCACTAACCAGCCCAAACCAGCGCTAACGAAACGCGACAAACGATAAAATACTGTAAAATTGTACGTCGAAACCTTTTTACCACCGCTCAAAAAATTGTTGTCGATCTTAAAATGTTTTTTTGAGGGGGTTTTATATGGTATGTAAGTTCCTGTTCTGTAAATAAATGAAATTATTATTGAACCAAAGATGTATAAATTCTTTAACCTGATTGAATTGGTATCATTCCTTGAGACTTAAAAGGAAGAGGAATTTTCTTTACCCAATGTTTTAGCTATTGAGACTTGTTCGGTATAAATTTCAATCCTTCTTTAACGATTTAACCATTATAAAATTCGTAATCGATTTATGAAGGTAAAAAATCGGCGAAGCTTCTGAAAAGAAAAGGAAGCTTGTTAAAAAGAAAAAAAGTACTAGGATGGACAACTACTGGAAACTAGTAGTATCGATTGACTAGTGATCTCAATCGACACTTTGTAGTGCCGAAAAAAAGAAGAAAATAAGCAATTTTAGCATTAATAAGGTTTAGCAGGCTCGGACCATTTATTTCATAAATCCCAACACAAACGTCATGGTGATTTCTCAATCTCGAAAGGCAGAAAGAAATAATAAAATACAAAGCCGATCCTTCCAATTTGTTCAACTGTACATTTCCCGTATAAAAACGGGCGGAGAAATATATGTGACGTTTATGTTACGCTCAACGACGCGACGAGACGAGAGTACGAAAAATGGTGAGGACTTAACCGGCGAGTGATGAATTGGCGGCCTGTCTTCTGTTGGGGGATTTTCGCTAAAAGGAACTACCCGAGTTACGGTTGGCCCATGGCTCAGCGCTAAAGTATCGTAATCCTCACGAAACGTTGAAAACGCTGTTGCGATTTGACAAATGTGCGCGGAAGATTTTTGCAAAGAAACCGAAGAACTAAATAAAGGAATAAAGAATGGAGAATTTAAATAGTAATAGGGAGAATTTGTTCTCTTGATTGATTTCGAAAAATGACGGCTCATGGAAACGTGAGAGGAAAAAACGTGTAGGAAATTTGCGATGAAAAATATTTTTCTGCTCTTCTGAAATAAGAATCTTCAAACTCCTTTTGGTTTATTATTCAATGAAAAACCATGTGATCGCCAAAAAATTTTTTTTTTCCAAAACCCCCTCAAACGTTGACGTTTTAAGTTTCAAGGCATGTAGAATCCGAATATACAATAAAAAACACAGCAAATGACACAGTGGTTTATTATTCTTTCGCTTCAATAATGATTTAAGAAGATTATATATTTGTGATAGTAACTATTCAGAACATTTGTGAACGTTCCCACCGAAAAACAGATTGATAACTATAATTGGGGAAAACTCCGTAGCAACTATTGTAATTTTAATAATAAATTATATTTTTCTTAATTTCCAAATTAAAAGCTAAATTTTTTGCCAAACGGTATAGCTGAAGAGAGTAATCGAAGAGCATTACAACGAGTATAGAACGATTTTTATAGCTCCAAGAGCTCTCGAGTTATACCTACCCTCATGCCAAATTTCTTAATTCGTAATTTGCTGTGGCGTGTTATCCTTCAATGTTGAGTAACAAATTATAAGAAGCTAAATACTCCATTTATCTATTTGTAGTATAATTATGATGCAATAATATTCTTAAACCTGAATTTCGCCTGTTCTTTCTTCAAGCTGACACATCTCAAAGCAAAGATATTATAATATCGGGCCTGACCAAATTTGCTGAAATTCCACTTTACATTGTTGGCCTTTGGGTAATGCTGTGATGAAGAGACTAAATCAATCTTTCCGATGACACGGAGGGGAGCGAGGTTTGTTTGCAGGGGCCAATGCTAACAAAAACCTGTCAACAGAGCTAGGTCAAAACCGAACACCCCCGTGGTCATCCAAAGTAATCTTCTGTAGTCATTCGAACTAAAGCCACGCCATTTTTTTTTTTTTTTTTTTTTTTTGTGCTAGGCGACAAACGCGACAAGAAAATTATAAACTTTGTTGACTGCGATTTATCATTGTGATTCATTGCAGGGATACATACGAGTAATACCGATGCATACCTACTGATGGTAGCTGATCATATAAAAAGCAATTTTACCCTTTAAAAATCAAGGTAAGGTATAAAGGCGGCGAATGATTTGAAAAAGGAATCGCCAATGACAGCTTCCGTACAATGATCAGTGATTTATCAAACGCCAGATATAGAAGATAGAAGACGATATACGATTTCATTGTTTACGAGTATATTGTCGTATATATTGTCCATTTGACGTGGATTTGAAGAGTAAACAAAAATAATTTCTTGGCAACACTTTTGAGCGCCGAAAAACCTCACATTTTTTGGACTTTTTTGAATTTTCGACTAAAAAAAAGGTTCATGTTTCTTAAAAAAACATAATATGAGTAAATTAAAGAGGTCAAAATTCTTGTCGTATGCCTCGTCGTTGTTGAAAATATTTGTGGGGGAAGTTGCTGCACCCAAATTAGTCAGCAGGCTGGAGAATATCATGGCTCACGGGCTCAAACGGAGGGATATGGTGAATAAAATTTTAATAACCTTAACTCCCGCTAAACATCTCAATTCTGCTGACTTAGAATTGAGATAACATGCCCCGCGAATATGTTCCGTGAAAAGGCCGCCAATGGCGAAAGCGCTCAAAAATATAAACAATACGAAGAGAGAAGGTTGTATCGATCCTTTCGCCCTCAACCACAGTCGAATTACTTCGTTGGACTCCCCTCAACATCAGTGAATAATGAGGCAACCTTGAGAAATAGTACCTTCACTTCGCGTATTCCTGACTTATGAAAATTTGACGATGGGCAAGAGCTCTTTGAACTACCTACACATTTCAGCATTCAAATATTGATGCGCAGTGAGTTAACTGTGCTTCTTCTCACCCATGGGCTATTGTAGGGACGTAAAAAGGTGATATAGGGCTCTCGCCAACTGTGGAACAATCTTCTTCCGAATCCCTCAGGGGCGAATCCATTTCGGGCTCAGAAAGAAAGCTGTAAAGGCGACTGAGAAATCGAACTGTGGTGCCCCTGCTGGCGGCTGGGGAACAAAGTTATCCTATCAACCTTAACTTTGACCTGAATTGCCCTATTGGGATTTCCACGGATATAAAGACGAAGCTGCTACTCTCCATCAAAACAGTCCCTTGCGGGTTAGTTTTTCCGACCATTGAATACAGTGGAGCATCATCCATTCGCATGGTATAAAATAAAATAGACGCCATCAGTCCAGATATTGTTTATAGAAAATATCTCTCTTCTTCGGAACATAGGAAGAGTATTAGTTGGAACAAACTTCAAATGCAAGTTGCCTTCGCTGAAAAAAATTGAGCGTTCTGGCAGCTGCAATGCATCCAGTTCATTCTGACTTCACTGTACCTTGCTTTATGGTTACCAAATGATATTCGAAGCAATATAATTCAAACGTGCCTATTTCTTTAGCGGAGAATCACGCCCCAATTTACAAATACGAATGACATCAGATTCAATTGTGAATAAAATGCCCTGGATGGCCATCAGGCTCTATCAGGGCACTGTTCATTCCAAAGATACAGTTGAACTTAATTGACTTGTTTCATATTCTGTAATAAGGTGCATCGATATTTCAGTACTGTAACAAGTTGATTTCTTAAAAGCCAAGCATAATTCGTTTTTCTGTTGGGAAAACAAACTCAAAGTTGTCAGTTCGTTTGTATTCGTGGGCGTCCTCTTCTCAAGTTCAGGGGTATTCCCTAGACATGTTGAGATGGCTGTCAATAAAGGCATTGCAGCTTACATGAACTTTGGCGAGTGGTGTTCTCAGTGCAAACTAAACCGTAGTCACTTGGCAGACTCTTCTCAATACTTGTGTGTTGAACACTCTCAATACTAGTGAAACATGGAGACTCCTGTCGGTACACAAGTTGAAGCGTGTACAGTGCACTCGTACAAATCGCTTTTTAGCCTCAGCTGGTCTACGCTAGACTACCTGGTAAGGGTGGAACATGAACTCATTCACGCGAAATTGGCAGTGGCAAAAAGCATGCTCGATAGTGGTTAAAGCTGCAAAGGATGGACGTTAGGAGACCTCTAAGGATTGGCCAGATGACCAGCAAACGGCGATCTAAGGTACAAACTGGGTGCTTCAGTGGAAAGACGTTCTGGTGTGTGCCAGCTGCTCTGGATTCGTTAACTCTGAGTATATGAAACCAGAAAGTTTCTGCCACGTCTGGAGTCTGTGCTGCTCGACAGCAACTTAGCGCGTTAACGGTCACGAGCTACAATAGTTTTCCATGTTACGAAGTGGCCATTGAAAGGAGAAGTGCTACCTGTCGAGTGAGAGTTGACCTTTCTTTTCTAAACGTATCTTCGCTTAAGTAAGCGGTAAGGACGGCATGTGTCAGGTTCTGTCGAGTGAAGCTGGCTGGATTGACAAACCAGTTCTCAATGAACATCCATTTTCCCTGGGTTTGCCTGACGCCCTGAGCTACCTGCTCTGCAACTGTGCAGTTTTCGGAACTGAGCGACGCAGGCACTTCAGGAAGATGGACCTCTCAGACAAAGATCGTGGTCGGGTGTTGAAACTAGATAAGCCAGGAGAAGTCATCGCTCAAACTGAGATATTTGCCGTTCGATTTGTACTGGGTACTCAGAAGGTAATTGGCACGAGGTGTACCATTTTCGAATGAGAGAATCACTTTGTTAATACATTTTTCTCTGGATAGACCTTTTCATTTTGCTAACCCTTGTGATAGCTTTATAAAATCAACAAAATACATAAAAATAATAAATATTTCTGTCATCTCACATGTAGATTATTATGTTTTACCTGTAGTAATTGAGCACTTGAGCGAAGACGCCTGGATGTCTATCGAAGAAATATTCATTGAGAATGGGGTCGTAATTGGCTAAGGCTTCAGTCAATCTCGAAAGCCGAGTGGCGGGGATTTTCTTCAACGTTGCTTTGTACGTCTCGTATCGGATACCTCCCACGTTGAGAATTATCCTATTCTCCCCATCCATAGCATCTCATCACTTCTTGGTTGGCTCCTCTCTAAAACAGAAATAGAAGCTGTAACTCAATTATTAGAGGCAGTTGATTCAGGTTAGTGAAGGATTGAAACGTAATATTCTTTAGAAAGTCCTCTTGCCTAGATAACAGAAAAATTTCATTTGAAGTAGCTTCTGGCTTATGATCAG
The DNA here is from genome assembly GCA_037159825.1 of Tupiocoris notatus. NCBI lineage: Eukaryota > Metazoa > Arthropoda > Insecta > Hemiptera > Miridae > Tupiocoris > Tupiocoris notatus. The sequence goes on along the minus strand of JASJUZ010000401.1, from coordinate 716,841 downwards.
TGCAACATTCGAGCTCTCTGAGGAGAAAATATTACGAGCAGTGGAAATATAGGTTATCTAACATTTGAATGGCAGGGATATTTTGTGTTAATGAGGAAGATGGAATATGACCTCAGCTGCTAAAGTATTGTATGTATTCTTGTCAAGGCGTGGCTCATATTTAACCTGATAATCTGGGGATGAAGGTGGAGAACCTGACATTGGAGCAACAAGAGAGGAAACATTTTTTCTACAATCTAGCAGCACTTAAGTAATTTGAGCATGCAGTTATAATAATACTGTATTATCAGAGTCAACTGAGAGTTGACTTTAAGCACTGCGAGTATGATTGCAGCCGTCGAGAGATTCTGGTAATCAGTATAAAATTTTGCCCTAGGAAGCGGCAGTGCCAGTATTATACAATAGTCCTTTGACAGAGCATGGCTTTCAAGAAATTGGTACAATTATTACTGGAGATGGAAATTATGGCAGTCTGCTGTTTCAGCAAAAAATTAGCCGAGATTGATTGAAACGGATGAACGCTACGCAAAATATTGAGCAGGCTTTTTGCACAATATTTACTCGAAATACTGATGCGCAGAATCTATTTTAATGGCGTTTGAGCTTCACTTGAGCTAAAAATCCCCAAAAGTTCCCTTTATTTCGTTTGAAAATTGCCCATTTTCCCCTTTTTCTTGTCGAGGATTCCCCCCAAACCATCCGTTGGAACCTGGCAACACTGATTACAACCCATTTAAACTCCTGCAGAATTATTTTTTTGCTCGCTGAAAAGTATCGGTATCGATCGTTAACGAGGTAAAGAGTGCACGCTTTGAATTTCCGATTTATATAACAGTATATATTTCTAATCGCACGTAGTATCTAGTAAGTGATGCGAGCTTTTATTAAGTTGGCCTTGTAAGTTTTATTATCCGCTCAGTTTTGAAATAGTATTTTTCGCTCGCGCGGATCGACAACTTTCGGAAAGACGTGACGGGCGGGTTGATTAGTTTTACCAAGTCGAAACTTGGAGTCGTGCAGGGAAACTTGTTGCTCGAACTGTTATTAATCAGCCTCCTACCATTTCTCCTTCATCTCGCCCTTCGTATTTGCATCCTTATCTCGACATCTTGTGACGAATGATGGATAGCGCAAGCCGGTGCTTAATTCTCTTCGCTGTGAACATTATTTGTCTTACTTGAACCGGCTTGAAGTGTCATTTTGCTTTAGCGTGACAACTAATTTTACGAATGATTCCAAGAGTCGGATGTCAAAGTAGGCAATCGCTAGGAACTCAATGAATAATTATGTTCGAAGAGTAATGAACAGAATCAGACTAATCATACCTTACTGTTCGGATTTAAAATTGAAACGAGAGCACTATTGAACAGTTTTGGAATGAAAAGGAGACGAAAATAACGACTAATTATTCCTACAGTTTGTTTACACCGAGAGTTTTCGCATTTCGGGTAAAGAAAATGGTATAAGTGCCCCGAGAACTTGATAAATTATGGCGCTGTAACGATTGATGCGATTGCAGAGAAGTAAATAATTACTTATTATATTTTTAAACAGGGAAATATTCTTTCAGAGAAAGTGTTGCTTAGGAAACAACGTTTCAATACCATTACAATATTCTTCCCTCGTTCGTTGTATTTATTCTTGCGGCTTTCTCGGCATCTAACGTTGCCGTTCCAGCTCGGTTTCTTCGCGGCCGGTCGTTTCCTACCTAATTGAACTAAAGACGCGTCCTGCGTAATTTTGTAAACGAGGCTTCATGGAATATTTTAGCCCAAGAGAAGCAAAGCGTGCGATGAGAGTCTTGGAAGAACGAAGGAGCGTCTCCGAGCAATGACTACGTGGTCTTGTCGTAAGAAGTCCTAATGAAGTCTACCGACTCCAGCTAAGACTCTCTCTCAGCCAAGAGTACTCCTCCGCCATTGTAATTTAGTGCCATGCTCTCCTCTTGGTTAGGGCATCCTCTTTTCGTAAAGGAGTCTTTTATGCCCGTCATGCATCACCTTGAAATGTAGCCGGAACGGCCGTTTGGGGCGGAAAAGTGCTAAACCTTACTCTCCATGAAATGAAAATTATACCTTGCTATGAAATGAAAATCGTAGCACAATTTAGTGATTCGCATTTGCAAGCGTTTTGCAAATTTACTAGAAGATGAATTAATCTTCGTTTGGTTGTCGTCGCATTTGTTGTAGTAGAGGGGTTGTGAGGGGGAGAAAAACCAGGCGACTTATTCTCCAGATTTTTAATGGCTGGCCGAGCACTTTCGCCCATTCGGGCATCTTCAGGGCGACGTGGAACCATGAGGTCCACAGCTGTGGCTGTGCTCGGCCAGCCATTAAAAATCTGGAGAATAAGTCGCCTGGTTTTTCTCCCCCTCACAACCCCTCTACTAATGTTCAGTCCTCATGAACTGAAAGAACCCTCTTTTATTTCCTCCCTTCACATCTACTAAATTCCCCAGCCAGTGCGTAACCAGAGGCGGCGCTAGGTAACCAACTAATGCTCTATCCGCAGTACAGCTGATCGGAGGCTGACCAGCGGATCTTTCACCTGGCAACGGCGGCTTCGCTGTGTCGTCTCTCGCACTGCACTCGTGACCTTGTATTCGTTTGTTTGTTCAATATCGGTAAACATGATTGCTCTCGTTTAATGTGAATTCCGTTTAATATAGTTCCAAGTTTTGATCTCTTTTATTTTCTGTTTCTACACGTCATCGATTTTCACCGTAGCCCTAGACCTAGAACTTCACAACTGGTGCCGAAACCCGGGAACTTTGTAATCTAACCGCGCGAACGCGTCGGCTTGTCGCTCGGTGTTCCCTTTTACTCATGCGAACAAGATCTCAAAGAAGGTCATTCGTCCCTGGCAAGAATAGTGCGTACCATAGACCTCCCGTGTGCGTAATTGAAAGCCGATCGATTTTCCGAAGGAAAACAAATCGATCTCGTACGGTCCGGGTATCCGACTTCGATTCAGTTGCCAACGACGATAACATGGAGCGCGATGGAAACAGTTCATATGCACCGAATGGATTTTTCATCGACCTAAAACCGTTCGAAACCATCCTTGCTCAACTAGAGATTGACGCCCCGTAAAGAATTAGTGATGAAAGTTGACGGCCAAGTTGGCAAAATGACCATGTTGGTCGATCGCTTGAAAGGAAAAATGACGTTGGCCACATTTCAATTGCACTCTGCGTCCTACGACCGTCACATTGCCGCGAGCGAAGACCTCATCTCGACCCTAGTAAGTTCGGGCCTTCCTGAATCCTGAAGAAGTCGCTAGTCGAAGGTATTGGACTGATCCAAGTACAAATGTCCGATGAACTGGCTTACGCCTCACAACTACTTGAAACCGTTTCGTCACAGTCAAACCATGTTTCACATAGTTATGACTGCGAAACCGATGAAACTCTAAAACACATTCAGTACCATTCGCTCGTTATTTCTCAAGTACCAGTATTTTCTGGTGACATATTACAATTCGACAACTTCATCTCCCTTTTTGATAAATGCGCGCACAATTTGAAGTACTTACCGGACGAACAAAAATGGGAGGCTCTTCGTTCGAAACTTTCTGGTCCTCCACTCGCACTCGTCTCCGGATGCAGTGGCACTTCCGCCGATTACAACCAAGCTTACACAGCTCTTCGTCGCGAATACAACTCAGCGTTCAGGAAAGCCATTGCACTATTAGCGCAAAAGGAAAAATTTCCCGAAATATCTAACTCTTTATCGTCGCTTGAGGAATTTTACTTCAAGGTTCATTCTTGGGTTTCCTCTGTTCTCGCAATTCAAACCAAGGATCTACCAGGATTCTTATTATTTGAATTGGTTTTTCACAAATTGCCTTTGCATATGAGGGAAACATTCTGTTCAACTGCACTGCAAGGGAACGTTCTACCTACCATACACGATTTGCTAACATTTACTTCAGGCAAGGTAGAAGCGATGCGTAATGTTCCCTCCGAACCGACTCCTCGGCGGCCAATAAATACTCCTCCGTCGAATAGAAGGGTGTTTTCGAATCAAAGAACAACAAGGCGTTCGTCCCCTATCCCGTCGCCAAGATCCTCATCATATATACAACTCGACTCCGACAAAGAATCTGATGAAACCCTCCAGAATTATTATTCTACCGAAGATCATAACTCGTCAACGACTCGACCTTACAGACCTGGCCGCCCCTCTCGGTCGATTGGATGTTTCCTGTGCAAACGTGATCATTTCCTGTACCGATGTCCAGACTGGATGAAGTTGGAGTGCGAAGCTCGAAACTTCCTCGTCGACGCTTACAAATTATGCTCCCGATGTCTGTCCGATAGGCACTCTATCGAAAATTGTCCCTCAGATCGCAGCTGTCAACACTGTCAGAAATTGCACCATAGTTCACTTCACCCTTATGATAATGACGCTCAACCGGCCAGAAGTGAAACTAATCGCTCTGAGTCCCCAAAACGATCACGTCCAACCATGCTCAACTCTTTCCCCAGAAAAGGTAGATCCAGAACACCATCTCCATCAGCCAACTCCGTTCATGCCTCAACAGTTTCTTCGCTCATGGACCAATTGGAGTTGCAACCCCGATCAAGCTCTCGGTCAATCAATTATGTTACCAGCACGAGTCGTTACCGTCCTTCGCAGCCCTCCAGCGCTCTCACCAAGGATCAATCCGTGTACCAACAAGACTCCAAGCCACCCATACGTTCAGATTCCTCTCTAAGCAGCAATCCTGGACTCGTGTCAAGTGAAGGCGCGTCTACCAGCATTTGTGGCGAAGGTAAGATCATTAGTGGTTACCCGGAGTCCTCTCTTACTGTGAGTAATCGTCAATCTCGAGAATCTTGGGATTGACAATCGCTCCAAAAATGCACATGGCTGGGTTCCCCCCAATTCATCCCTACTAAGTCCATGCAAGTTAGATTTATGCGCGGCCCTAACAATTCACTAGATTCAGCTCAGTACCAATCTCCTGACGTTATTAATTGTTTACCTAACTCTAGCTTTCAACCAACTGCCCTTACTAAACAGGGACCCACTCTTAAATATTTTGATGATAATAGTTCTATGTCTCACCTCTCAAATCCTTTACGTTCATGCCTTCGTTTTTCCCCTCATGCTGCTGTGATTCCTACGGCAGTGGTTAAGCTAGGACATGACGGAATGAATATGTTTAGCGTTCGAGCTCTATTGGACTCAGGAAGTGAAACTTCTCTCATTACTTCTCAAGCAGCCACAAGATGCGGACTTCAACTATCAGCATTCAACGGAACAGTCTGTGGAATAGGAGGCGCATCCAGTTCTCACATACTTGGCCTGACCACAGCATTTCTGAAGCTTCTGGATGGGAGACGGCTTCTCGTCACCTTCCGAGTACTCAAACAAGTAACAGGGGATCTTCCATCTCAAGACTTACCTCATAGTCGTTGGCCACACTTATTCAACTATAAGCTAGCAGACCCCTTGTTCTACAAAAGTGCTCCTATGGATGCAATTTTGGGGGCAGATGTGTTCACTCATGTAATTTTGTCCCAATTCATTCACCCAGTCCGAGGATCTCCAACACTCATCAGCACTCTGTTGGGATGGGTTGCCATCGGCTTGATTAGTCATGGAATAAGCCGAGCAGTACACTTTCATAAATCAGAGGAACATCAGCCAAAGAGAAAGCGTTACATCGAACGTTTTTCTACCTCATCCAGCTCTCATCCCTTGAGCGCAATCCACTCAACTCAATCACTTGTGAGCCCCAAACATACAAGCCAGATTGTTAACTACGCTAAAGACCAAACGACGCACGGTTCATTGACGTTCGAACCGAGAAGTTCATCAAAGTCCCCTTCACCCCAATATGCCACCATTCAATCGCGAACAGTTATGGAACTTTTACCTTGGTCCTAATACATTAGTACCACCATCCGTTCCGCCATATACAGCCAAATCGTTGGTTTCTTCACTAAATGGAACCTTCCTTTTTCTGCCCACCAGTGTCGCTCTGTACAATGACGATTTAGCTAATTCTTCAATCGAACAAAATTACCACGCATTATTAGCACAACCAAATGATTCCACTGTCCATGACCTCCTTTCACGCATGTTTGAGCTTGAAACCGTCCAAGACAGCTCACCACTGACTGCAGATGAGATCAAGGCCGAGGAGCTATTTGAATCACAGGCCTATCGAATGACGAATGGAAAGTTCTGCGTTCCCCTTTTACTAAAGCGACCATCATCGGAACTAGGAGACTCTCGCCGTATTGCAATTCGGCGCTTTCTTCAATTAGAAAATCGCTTCAAGAAAAACAAGGACTTGTATGAAAAATATTCAAAATTTATGGAGGAATATCTCGCTCTAGGCCACATGACTCCAGTTTCGCCTCCAATGATTAGGCAACACACCTACTATTTACCTCATCATGCAGTATTTCGGCAGAACACTTCAGCATCGAAGATCCGAGTTGTCTTCAATGCGTCACAGCGGACAACAACAGGCCTTTCCCTAAACGATGTCCTTCACGTTGGCCCCAAACTTCAGGCCGACATTGCTAATATAGTAACTAAGTTTAGGGAACATCATTATGTTTTTATCGCCGACATAAGGCAGATGTTCAGAAACATTGAAGTCCTGCCTCAAGAAAGAGACTTACTCCGTATCATTTGGCGCAACTCAATGGATCATGCAATTCAAGACTTTTGTCTCAACACCGTGACCTATGGTACTTCGTCCGCTCCATATCTTGCAAACAAGGTCATAAAATCCCTGGCAGAAGCTGGTCGTAAGGAATTTCCCCTTGCTTCTGAAATCCTGACTGACAGAACTTATGTCGACGACTGCCATGGCGGGGGTCCCTCTCTGGCAGCTGCCCTTGAAGCTCGCAGCCAAGTCGTCTCGTTATTGTCTTCAGCAGGGTTTGAACTTCGGAAATGGGCCTCCAACCATCCCGATCTTTTGAACGGCATTCCATCAGAACATCTTCTTCCCGTCCATCAGTCTGTTGAATTCTCAACAGATGAAGAAAAATCACTGAAGATCCTAGGTCTATCGTGGAGTCCATCAAGTGATACATTCAATTATGTAGTAGAACCACTTCCAGAAATTCGGACGAAGCGAGACCTGGCTTGTCAAATCGGTAGAATATATGACCCTCTCGGTTGGCTAATGCCGATAGCTGTTCAGGCGCGTCTAATTCAACGTTCAGTCTGCTTAGCAAAATATGGATGGGACGACCCTCTATCTTTGGATCTTCAATCTCAATGGGCTTCTCTCGCCATCGATTTCACAAAAATTCGTCAGCTAGCAATACCAAGACATATGCCACTCTCTGGTGAAGAAGATTGGTTGGTGGGCTTTGCAGATGCCTCAGAGCGGGCATATGGTGCGGTTTTATACCATGTTAATTGCAAAACCTCGCCACCCAATGTTCGTCTTGTTCTGTCCAGAGCTCGTATGGCTCCAATAAAAACTGAGTCACTTCCAAGACTGGAGTTGTTAGGCGCAGAGCTCCTGAGTAAGGTTTTCGCAAAGGTTTCATCACTCTTCCCTCACATACCTCTCAACCAAAAGCTCGCCTACTGTGACAGCACCATCGTGCTTTCCTGGCTGACCGCTGACCCGGCACCTGTATGGAAAGTGTTTGTAGGGAATCGGGTCTCCAAGACTCTTTCCAATCTTCCAGCTGAGCGTTGGTACCATGTTCGGTCTACAGACAACCCTGCCGATTTAGTCAGCCGAGGGGTGCTGCCATCACAACTCATCGGTGCCAAAATGTGGTGGTCAGGCCCTGATTGGCTAGAATCATCACCAGAAAATTGGCCTCGTGTAAGAGTTCGCTTAGACCTCACTGAACCTTCTGTGGCAGCAGAAAAACGGGTCAAAAGCCCAGCACTCTGGTCTACTAATGTTCAAACTGAACAGTTGCAATTGGAAGAACGATTTGGACGCTACTCAAAACTTCGTCGAGTGACAGCATGGATCTTGCGATTCTCCTATAACGCCTCCCATACGTTAAATCCTCGAACTGGCCCCCTATCTCCGTATGAATTACAGGAAGCTGAACTCTGCCTTACCCGCCGTTCTCAACGTCAACATTTGAGCCATCTAATAAAGGATGCAACAGCTGATCATCCAAAAAATCGCTTGACCAAGACCCTGGGACTATTCCTAGACACAAACGGTACACTAAGGGTCGGCGGCCGTCTATCCAACTCCAACTTAGCCTATCACACGCAACATCCAGTCCTCTTGCCTAAAGAAGCTCACCTCACAAAGGTCATAATTATGGACGCTCATGAAAATCTCCTACATATCGGTCCCCGAAGTACTCTACCGTGGCTTAGGCAACGGTTTTGGATTATTAACGGCCGAAACGTCGTTCAACGGTTGTTAGCAAAATGTCCAAAATGCTTTTCCATCAAGCCCCAACCATTTCAGCCTGAAATGGGCCAGCTACCGGCCGAAAGAACTCAAGCAGTGATGCCCTTTCTTCATACTGGTGTGGATTACGGCGGTCCTTTTTCGGTCAGTTTCACAGGTCATCGAGGAACCAAAATTCTTCAGATATACCTCTCAGTTTTTGTTTGTTTTACAACAAGGGCCATTCATCTGGAGCCAGTGATGGACTTGTCAACTGACGGTTTTCTCCTAGCTCTTGAACGATTCATCGGTCGGCGTGGTGTTCCGGCCACAATCTGGTCAGACAATGGTCGAAACTTCCTGGGTGCAGCCAACCTACTTCGACCACTTCGTCAAGTCTTGGACACAGCTGAACATCGTCACGCTGTTATCAACCATACGTCAGCCCGAGGGATTATCTGGAAGTTTATTCCACCACGAGCCCCTCATTTCGGGGGACTCTGGGAAGCTGCAGTAAAATCAGCCAAGCGTCTCCTGAGAGTCACTCTCCTGGGACATACGCCGACATTTCAAACGTTCAACACTCTCATCGTCAGGATAGAAGCCATCCTAAACTCTAGGCCAATGGCAACAGACCTAAGCTCACCCAATGAAGTAAGAGTTATTACTCCTGGCCACTTCCTTGCTCAACGTCCACTTATGGCTCTCCCAGAATCGTCCAATGATGGTCGCCACAGTTTCCTGTCCGCATGGAGATTCGTCCAACAGTCCACTTCTACCTTCTGGAAGAGATGGCAAAGAGAATATTTGCTGGAGCAACAACAGATATTGAAGTGGAATACACCATCTAATGAACCCCGCATAGGTCAGGTCGTACTTGTACTGGAGGACAATGTCCCACCTCTACAGTGGCAGCTGGGAGTAATAGAGGAACTAATCTCAGGACGTGACCGAAAAACGAGAGTTGCCCGCATTCGTACCAACAGTGGCCCCAAACTCCGACCAGTTGTCCGGCTTTGCCCACTCCCGGAGCAACCCATAGCCGAGGAGGATGTTCAGTCCTCATGAACTGAAAGAACCCTCTTTTATTTCCTCCCTTCACATCTACTAAATTCCCCAGCCAGTGCGTAACCAGAGGCGGCGCTAGGTAACCAACTAATGCTCTATCCGCAGTACAGCTGATCGGAGGCTGACCAGCGGATCTTTCACCTGGCAACGGCGGCTTCGCTGTGTCGTCTCTCGCACTGCACTCGTGACCTTGTATTCGTTTGTTTGTTCAATATCGGTAAACATGATTGCTCTCGTTTAATGTGAATTCCGTTTAATATAGTTCCAAGTTTTGATCTCTTTTATTTTCTGTTTCTACACGTCATCGATTTTCACCGTAGCCCTAGACCTAGAACTTCACAACTAAGATGAATTAATATTGGTTGCTGTGACTCGTGAGAGCATATAATTTGAAGATAAAACACAAAGATAAGATACAATATAGCAAACCAAACGACGACTTGATTCACATGCATTCAAAATGCATGACGCGTGGAAACGAGAGAGGAAATCACCTAAGGGGAAAAACGGAGAGGGAAAGTGTGGCGAGATACGTGAAATGACGTTGAAAAACTTGGTGGATTGTTAAATGAGAGCTTGAGAGTGAATTGAAGGTCGGTAGTGCGTTGCGATTGAGATCGGGAATGGCAAGCCTCGAGATCCAAAATCGTACAGAATTATTCAGCTGGTCGATATTGAAGGAAAATACCTTGAAATACTCGTCAGGGATAGATTGTAAAAGTACCTTAGAATCGAACGTGAACAGTTTGGCTTCGTGAAGGGAAAAGTACAACGGTTGCCCTCGTGATTATTATAGGCGCAGCAGAGACGAATGCCGAGTAGTACCGGGAAATATTTTTAACTTGTTGAGAAGCTATTTTTCAAGGCGAAAAACAATCCTCTCAGAGGTCGGAATTTGAATATGCAATACGAAGATAATAACGAACGAAATGGAGTATGATTTACGATCTGTCGACGATTCATTAGCTCACCATAGACGTTCTTTCAGTTTGAAATTCACAGCGTGTAGTGAGAGGAAACTTCCAAAGGAAAACCGGGTAGGGAGTGTTTGGTAAAATACTTCCATTTACTATGTAAACGTGGAAGTTATCTATGATAAATTGTGGCCCGTCAGCGAGGAGAAAACGGGTGAGGATTCGCTAGGGGATGAAATGTGAAGCGAAAACACCGGACGAAATGTATGGCCAGATGAGAAGATTTTGTTGAGTATGCGCCGCGCATCATTATTTTGAAGTCAAAAACGCCAAAAAAATTTCCGTGAATGAAGGTGGATTTATTTTCAAATCATTCCATCGCCCGTAGAACCTGGGAAAGTATTTTTTCTGTTTGTCATTTTGTATAATTCAGCAAGTTATAAAACGCAGAAAAATACAATACCCACAATATACCGTTAAAAATAAGAGGAAACTGCCTGAGTGGAGGTGATATTCCTTAGTATACCTTAACGTGCACCTGCTACCAAAGCGCTCAGCGAACAAAAAGTGCGTCGTTTGTTAGTCTGTCAGTGTCCCTCTGTCCTCACGTCCATCTGTCTATGGTCACAATGACAATCATTGCCATATCTCCAGGAAAAAATCATGAAATTCGATGATATATTTTCTAAAACTGTTCTCCCAGTGCAAATAAGACGACGTGATCGAAAATTCAATGCCTAACTCACACTGCTGCATAGTTAAGGAATTAAAACATAATTCAATGTTCTTTTTCTTGTCGTCGCATATTTTGATGTCCTGGGGGTGTGATGGGGAGAAAACCAGGCGACTCATTCTCCGATTCTTAATTTGCTGGCCGAGCACTTTTGCCCGTGTTATGTGCTTTTTTGTGGGAATTTTCTTCTGGCTTCAACCACAAATTAACACATTATTCGTTTTTCTATTTTGGGTCTTCTGGCTAGTTCTTCAATAAAAGTTGTTGTAAACTAAAGTTGCACCCTTCCTACTAGTTTATTGGCTTTAAAATTGGTGATAACTGTTACCGACTCAAACATAAAATCTAAAATCACTGTGCGACTATGCACAACTCTGGTTTTCTCTTGTGAGAGCTTGCAACGGTTTATTTTTGAAAAGTAAACCACAATCTCTGCTGGTCCATCTTCATCTTTCCTTTTGCTGGACATTAAACATTAATTCGCCTCAAATCATTTTTCAGTTCTCAGTTCTCATTCCCCGTTGACCTTTTAGGCGATTGTTCGTCAGATTCAAATATCACGTAGTAATTAGTCAAAAACCGCAAAGAGACATTTCCTCCAGGCAACTGGAATTGTTCTAATTACCTTTGTTAGTTCCTCTGCCATTCAGGTCAGCCTCTAACCTCAGCGACCGCATACTATGGCCCAACTCCAAACACTTTTGGCAACTGCACATTAATTTGACCCAAAGGAACCTCGAGAGAGCTCATGCCGGAAGTGGATTGCAGAAAATAATCGCTTCTGCTGATACTCGAAGATAAGTTATAATTAATATAAATTAGTAAAAAACGTCAAAATAGCACACAGAATATATCAATTCTTTATAAATCATTCAATAATTGCGTATTTCATTTTCGAATTTTCATACTCACAATTTTCACTTCAGTGCAATTCAATTAAGACCAACCAACAGATTTAATTTTCGATGCACTTCCCCCAAAAAAAGTCAGCAGTGTTTTCCTTTTTTAAAATCGAGAATAATTCGTTTTGAAATTACCAATAGTAAGCAATTCAATTCCAAAAGAGCTATAATATCAAGTATGAAAAATATCGAAGTGGTTACAGAGAGAGGAGTTTTGTACACTATTTGGAGAGAAAAAACCCAGGCCAATTCAAAAGCTTTTTCTCTCATTGAAATGGAAACCGCCTGCTGCTTTTTCTCACGTCGTTTTTCATTTCGTCCCTCCCGTTATTCGGCTTGACGAATGGAAAATGAAAAAATATTCTTCTCGTTTATAATTTCCGACGTTCATATTTCCCCCGCTTGACTGGAAGAAAAATTACTCCACTTTTAATATCGCTTTAACAAAATCTACAAGTGCAGAATTATAACGTTCACTTTGTATTATTACGTTATCAGTATTAATTACTTGGAAGATATGTTCATATTTCGACAGCATTAGAAGCAGCATATTGCGATTCTCGCGTTTTTAGGAGCCGTGAAACCTCAAACCGCTTATTCTTCTCCGACTACAAACGGCCTTATTAACTCGAAGTATTCGCACGTTCGAAGATTTACCAAATTCTTTCTTCCGCGCATTTTCGTGGTCTACGTGGAACTTTTACGCAATTCAACATCACTTCGTTGAATATTTTTCCCACGATAAATAAATTATTTAGATTGGAGTGCACTTATATTTTCCATGCTACGGAAGATTTATAACTTTTCTCCGGTGGTTTTTAGTACGAAAGTTTATGGCTTCGATTGAAGTTGAAGAAAGATGCAAGGCAATTCGACGAGAGTTCAACAATCGTGGTGCCTCAAAATCGCAGGTATGTTCCAACCAAAACGTGGTCAAGTCAATCAAGATACGAATTCCATGTTTATAGTAGGTGAAGGATCTTTTTGAACTAATTTTTTTTATATTTTCATATTTTTTCTGCATTGCGAGCTTTCAGATTAACATTATACTTATATGTAATCAACCTTTTATTTTTACTCTTTGTTTAAATACGATACGAATCGAATGGTAAAATTGCCGAATTAATAGATGGAGATAAATCATTTCCGGAATAGTTTCCATTCACAAATCAATCATCAGTGTTGGTGAACGTTAGCACACGCCATTATAATGACAATGATTTTTGTTTTACGTTTCAAGGCATGTAGAATCCGTATATCCAATAAAATACTTCCATTTACTACGTAAACATGGAAGTAAAAAATTCTGTCGACCCGCCGTACGCCAAGATTTTTTTTGAAAAATCATTTCAAAGCACATTGTTTTAATAAATTGGATGTAACTCTGGATGTAACTGTAACTGGATGTAAATCATTTACTAATTTATTTAAGTTAGATTGACAATCGTATTTGGTTTCCACCATTTAATTCAATTTCTTTCCCACCTCAAAATCCCCATCGATAGTACTAAGTCTCATATCCAGACAATAAAACATCTTATTTGTCTGGCGTGTTTTGATTTTTGAGCTTTTCGATCCATCATTGGAACTGCGGGTGCAAATGGACATCTTAGCGGAATCGCAAAGCTCGCCCTTCCATTGTTATCTCCAAGGGAATGCCCCGATCTGTTAATTAGTTTCGAGAAGTTGTACAACAATGAGAAACCTTTGTCGTGAACGGATCTGTTGTTGAACTGGCAAGAGAAGCGAACAGCGGCGTCGTTCGATTAAATTAAACGAGGAATTCTGCGTCTGACGTTCAAGTCTGTGTCTCATTTTATTGTTATAAATGGCCACTGCGTTTTCCATGGGAGCTGTTTCGATGAGTTGATAATTCTCAAAAGGGTTTAAGAACTGAATTACAATTATAGTTACTTCCATTATGGAGATGAGCGTTTTTAAAGGTTTTTTTCTAGAATTCATTCGAGTTTCAAAAATGTTATTATTCATACAACCAAACTTCATCCAAGGCAGCCTTAACATCTTTATTAGAGCAATTATGAAGTATGCTTAAAATGCTTGCTTGAAAAAATTAATATATATTTTTGAAAGCTTAAGTTTTTTATGGCTCGTAGAAAACGCCGGATTCCAATCAACAGACTTAAGACAACCAAGGCAGATTATTTAATAAAAATATTTGTCGATTGTTACTGCGTATTCTGAACACGCCAGTTTTTCAAGTAAGAAATAGCTAACCAGAGGCGAAAAAAGGCTTACAAGATGAAGAACTTATAATACAGCCAGCTTCCAGGAGTCAATATCGGTATAAATCAGGCTCTTTTTACTTCCACATTAGAATAAGTAGTAAAATAATATGACAGTAAACTAATGCTATTATAATTATGGAAAAAGCACCTATTTGTGTTTCCGATGAATAAATTGCTCGTTTCAACACAACCCACTGCTCTGATCTGGCTAACCACCAAATGAGTCTCGCAGAAGACTACCCATTGTGATAGTAACTATTCCGAACATTTGTGAACGTTCCACCAAAGTATGGAACGATTTTTATAGCTCCAAGAACTCTCGAATTATACCCTCATGTCATATTTGTGAAAATCGCCCAAATTCGCAGAATTCTATATTTATGCTCGACACGTAAAACATCAAGTTTTGAGAGGGTTGGACCATTTTTTTTCTCGGGCGATTACACTTGTTTATTATTGAATAATAAACCAAAAATTCTGGGGGTTTTTTTTGGGAGGGAGGAGTTTGAGGGGAGAAAATTCCTGTTTTCCAACGTTTTCAGAAAAAGATGTGTTTGGTATCAATGTCTATTGATTTTGGGACGCTGAGACCATTTTAGGGTCGATAGCATTATTGTTTCTCGAGTTATAGCAGATTCCGTGGACCTTTTGGCTCCACGTCGCCCTGATGATGCCCGAACGGGCGAAAGTACTCGGCCAGACATTAAACAATTGGAGAATGAGTCGCCTGGTTTCTCTCCCCCTCACAATCCACCACGAAAACGGTTTCCGTTGATCCGCTGTCGATTGTATATATGGCAACAAGTTGTCTAACAGGGTGATTTTTAGTGGTCCTAAATTACCGGGGTTTTGCAGCCAAAAATTAAAGAGAGGGTTTGTGAAAACCCCTCGGGAGCAGGAATAGGCGATACCATTAGCCTGGTAGGGACTCAGTGAAATTGAAAATATTCCTTGACGATTACGAACCACCCAACCGAAGCAGTTGGCCTATTTTTTAGGGGTCACTTAAATTGGGAACAGAGGCAAAACTATGTTCACTATTATTATGATCACTGAAGAAATTGAAGCTGTCTACGGTCGAGCGATCAGTAAACTGACTTTCCGGTGCGATGCAACCTAACTTCATCCAAGGCAGCCTTAACATCTTATGATAGAGCAATTATGAAGTTTGCTTTTGGCCCGCAAATCATATTACGCCGGGGCTTTTCGAGACGAAGTTCAACCGAATAATTCATAACTTGCCGACCTGCCGAGTCGAAGCTCTTGAGCGGTCTAGTATTCAATTCATTTTGCGGATGAATCGCCTTAACAATGTTAGGATGAGCACTTTGCATGGACTGATGATGAGAAAATACAGAAGAAAATTATTGTAAGTTTTTTTAAACGTTTCATTAACTAAGATGGGTAAGATTAACAACATTCTGCAAGGAACGAATGTATCAGTGATACATTCACGCAAGTCCCCTTTGAAAATCACGGTAACGGTTTATTTCCTTCAGAAAATCATTTTTAGAGGACGATAGCAGACGTTATGAAAGTAGGTGAATGATTAGGGACATGATTAGAGGAAGACTGCTTCCGACCAGAGGAAAGCCAGGGGGTAATGATTTTGGTTTATTATTAACAATAAACCATTTTAATCGCCCAAGAAAAAAATGTTTCTAACCCCTCCTCAAAATTTAATGTTTTACGTTTCAAGGCATGTATAATCCGAATATCCTATTTAAAAAAATTCTGTCTATCTGCCGTACGCCGTCAACACTTTTCCGACCAAACAATAATAGCTACATTCTTGAAATTTTCATCAAAAATCAATCTCGGTCTCACAATGGCCCAATTCTTGAACCACATTGCTAGCTCAATGGTAAGGGTATTTTTGGGGGGTTTTGAGGGGAGAAAATTCTAATTTTCCAAGGTTTTTCAGAAAGGGGTGTATTTGGTATCAATTTCTATAGCTTTTTGAATGCTGAATCGAATGGAACCATCGGTGGTCGATAGCATTATTGGTTCTTATGATATCGCAGCTTTTGTGTCGAATTTGGGAGTTCTTGGAGCTATAAAAATCGTTTCGTTGGAATGGTCGTCAAACACTCTCTTCAATTGCACAGTTAGGCGAAAAATGCAGCTTTTTATTTGGAAATTAAGAAAAATTAAAATGATTAAAGTTACAATAGTTGCTACGAAGTTTTCTTCTATATATTCACCAAAATGTTTTCCGGTGGGAACGTTCACAAATGTTCGGAATAAATACTATCACAAATCGATAGTCTTCTTAGACCACTATAAAGCAAAGAATGAATAATCATTTGCAGCGTTTTTAAATACAAGGCCGCTGCTTTGCAGACGTAATTATGGACACTATACCTTACTGGGAATCTCATGGATTTTCATTGTGAAGTTTTTGAGCATTGACAAGCCGCTCCAAATTACCGTTTTGTGGACGTTTATCTGAATCCACGGACGAGTTATATCGTCAGCCGAATTCCCTCAACGAAAGTTTCTTAGGTCACAAATAGTCCTATGGTCTTATTCGATTCAACGACAACGACAAAAAATCGTTGAAAAATTATATCAAAACCCCATTTTTTCAAAACTCTTTCTCAATTCTTTACTCAAAGCCCCGCAAAACCCTTCAAATTGAGGTAGCGATTTGTGTAAGGAATCGCGCCATTTGCAAGCCAAGAATGATTTATGGTTAAACTTTCAAATGCATAGGGCTAATAGTTTGTTGACGGCGTAATTTTAAGAGGTGTTAGAAATGTCTTTCCTCTGGCAATGACAAAATTTATTGTAGAATAATACCCCATTATGAATTGACATTATAGCGTGAATTGTTCGCGGGGTTATGGAGGTGCAACTAATGCTGGCAGAAGAGTTTATCGAAATGTCAATTATCCCAACATAGAATAAAGCAAAGGTTAATGAAGTTCATCCGCTGGTCTTTATATGCTGAAAATGTCACCGGACAGGGATGAACTAGTTTTTTTTTCAGGTTGAAATGTACCTGCTTCGGTTTTATTCGACGTGGGGATGAGGTTGAGACATTATCGGCGACGTTATCTCATTTTGAATTTATATATTTCTTGCGCTTTCGCCACTCTGGGCCTCTTCAGGAAACATCCGTCAATTATTCGCTATTATCGATATTTTTACAGAGACAGCATAGTATGATCACACTCGCCAATAGGAAACAATAAATAATGTACCTATATATTGGAAATATTCTCCAAAGTCGGGCGATATTTATTCAACTCTCGGAATTAAACTGAAAAATTAACTGGAATATTGGAAACGTTGTCTGGTTGATTTTCACGTTTCCAAAGATTAAAATCCAAAATATATAAACTGGCGAGTGCATTTTCTACATTATATAATATGTAACACAGTCAGCAGTTAGTTGTCTGGGTTAGTTAGTGATAACGTTGGAAATTCTTATTCAAAACAATAACAAATAAAGATTCATTCTTAGCCTGTTGATCAAAGTGGTCGTAATATTTTCTTAGGCCTTCTACATAACTCATAGTGAATACCTTCTGTATACAAATTTTTTTACTTCCATGTTTATTTTAGAAAGGTCCTGTAAGTAGCTCCACAAGGCTGGGATTGTCACGAACTGTCTCAACCTCATCCCCACGTCGAATCAAATGGATCTGCGACAAATCACGAACGTGCTTTGGTTTTAGGTCAAAATACTGTTCGCACTACTTTCATCTTCGACTGTATTTGTCTCCTCGAGGCGACGGCAATAAATTTCCCGCCTTTAGCCTGCCGACGGGTATCGCTTGATCCCAATTCGATAAATACGTTTTCCTGAGTAGAGTGTAATGGAGACCGGTGGATTGTTCGGAATGTGACTAGAGCCCTTGACGTTGAGGAGTTGGACTAATTAGATGGCGAAAGGGACGCAACGGCCTGGCCTGGCAGCCACTGGCTAAACCGATTGAGTTGAGAGGGTTTGCACCTGATAATTATCGAAGCAGGTGCGAACTATGTGAGAAGAGAAGGAGTAGGTGAAGGTGTAAGGGATGTTTCCTGAAGCCGACGTCCACGAGGACTTGTTCAATCGACCTTCCCATCGCTCACCTTCCTTGATTTACTCTTCAACAAACTGGAGACGCACGTGTACGAGAATGGGTTAGTTCATCTACGACTATTCGGACAGTAGTGCAAATACACGTACGTGGAAATAAAAATATATAAGTTATTATTTATCTTTGGGTTAAGCGAATAATCAAGTCCAAAAATGCGTAAATAAATTCGCGAGTTTGTCATGTTTCGTTTATTTGTACTAAGATATTGAAAAACTTACCAGTTACAAAAGTTTCATTGGCCCTCCTTCAGACAGGTTCTAGTCCTGAAACCGAAAGACAACGGATTATTGGAGTATTTTCCTTTTTAACCGACTTCAAATACAAGAAGTTACTATGGTCGACTTGGTACTTCCATGATTACGTAGTAAATAGAATTTATGATCGTCTGAAAAGTCGATCTCGGAACGGAGACGAATATGGAATAAATTCTCATAGTACTACACTCAGAAACACTTTCTGGACAATCTGTTTGTCAGTGTGTTTGTGGTAGAAAAGTGATATAAATCGTCATATCGTATTGAAAGTTATTGAGTCATAATTATTTGAACGGTTGAAGTCTCAAAATGTTCGTAGTGGCTATTAAATGACGCTTGATTTTTGGTTTATTATTCAATGATAAACACTTGTATTCACCCAAGAAAAAAAAATTTCTAACCCCCTCAAAATTTGATGTTTTACGTTACAAAGAATGTAGAAACCGAATATCCAATTAAAAAAATTCTGTCCGTCCGTCGTAAGCCGTCCGCCATACGACGTCAACGCGACTTTTCTGAAGAAACTATAAAAGCTAAATTCTTGACATTTTCACCAAAAATCAATCTCGGTCTCAGAACGGCTCAATTTAAAGGGAACCCACCAAGGGGAGCCCTTTCTTTAAGAACGATCTGATTACGCGAATATTGTCTGTAAAAATCTAGAGCTAGAGTCTGTAAAAATCTAAAGCTACAGATGTACCAGGTTTAACTCCGTAAATATTTCTTGACTATTCCGTTGCTCCAAGATTGAATAATCGTTGTTTTCAATTTTCGTCTACAATTGCTTCGAATTGGGGTATCGGAGTTGCGACTGTTGTTGAGGAGTTTTTCACGAGATCGCATCCATTTGGCTGCGGTTCAAAAAACTTCCACCAACCAGCCGTTCCATCGAGTTTTCTCGCCCATCGTTACTTCGCCTAGATCTTCTATAACGATTTTTTCTACACAGACGAAACTCGTCAGCTTTGAAAACAGGATATTGTTCCTTATTATTTCAGCTAATTTTACAGGTAGGCTGAGGTACTCGATGTATTATCCAAATCAAGAAAATCGTTAACCATCTCTGCGACGTGAAAGAAAAAGATGACAATAAAACCGATTTCAAAGAATATTAATGTAACACCATCGAAAGAAAGGATTTTTGAAAGTTTATGATCTCTATGATAACTATTGAGAAAAAGTTGCTCAAACTATTATATTGCACGTTTATTGCATGAATATAAGCTATAACCCGAAATGGGAGATTTTGAGCAAAAATGAAACCGAAAAATTATTTTAGATGGATCTTTCCACGTTTTTGTACATTGTGTTTCCTATATTTGCGGAGAATCCGTTCATGCTATTTCCAACCTCAGAAAAACAACCATCTCTGTTGAATGACAGAGAAATCCGCTGGGGAAACAAGTTGATTGACACGTAGAAGCCGCAGAATTTTCATCTGCATTTCTATATCTTCAGTCTCGATGATCGCGCTCGACTGCTGTATTTCTTTCAAACGAAGCGGAAACTCGTATGAGACAATGGAGTAGGCCGATCAGCTTGGAAATGACTCGTTTTCAGAACATTTCGTATCAGATACTACGGAAATAAGAAACTTGTCTTCCCGTTTCCATGATAAGAAGCTATTTTTGTTAAGTAATGTTATGCCAAAAAGAAAATGACTTTTTTTTAAACACGTGAATAAGTTGTCTCGTAAACAAATAAACGGCTAACTATTAGTACATTCGTATAGAAAAACAGAAGCAACATTTATGACACATTAAATAACTGAAAATATTTCTCAAAAATTGAAGGGTTTTTTCATTCTCAATCGCCTTTTTTGTTTTTGCGTGGAAACTCGATAGAAAATTTTGCTGAGGGTTATCAGTTTTCGATTGGTTAAGAATGATTGGCAAAAACATGGCAGCGGACAACAAATAATACCGAAAAACCCCGTAAGTCAACGATAGTAACCTCTTTCTAAAGTCGGTTAGTTAATGAAAATCAATTAAATTTTCCGAAAATGTTCTCCAAGTGAATGTGCAAAATTATCAGTTTCTGGATTTTGGATAAAACAGTAGTTAACAGATTTAAGCGTTCAAAAACTTCTATTTTTCTTAAATCATTTTCAAGTCATCAGGTATTTATCGAAACCTGCTGTTCGGTTGCCCTTCAATTGGTTTATGCCTTCCTCCAAGTGGGATCAGTGTCTAATCAAGTTATTTATTCGACGATTGCGGATATATTGCGATGTTAATTCGGCCCCGATCGATCTTGATCGGTAGAAAAAAATACGTCGGTGCAATCAATCTTCCTATCTCGGAAGGCGTCTTCCCGGCTCCCGGCTCTTTTCAGAATTGGCCGTCCATTTTATCTTCCCTTTTCTAAGCTTTTCTCTTCCCTCGATCCTCCTTCACGGATCCTGGGCCCTTCAACCAAGTTATATATTTCACAGAATTGTTCGTTCTGAGCGAGCCAATATTGCAGGCCGTATTTCTTTCGGCGCTTCTCGAAAAGAGAGTGAATATAACCTGCTGGCCTTGACGACGCAGCATTCGAACATTTGAAATTCGGAGTAAAGCATGGGTCAATGCAGGTTAACGGAATTCAGTCATTTATTCGGCAGGTAAAGTGAAACGGAATCGATATCGTAAGAATGGAACGGGAGGAATGACCATGAAAACGCTACTCCTTTGAAGTAAAATTTTCACCGATCATTAACTCAGATGATCAGAGCGCTGGTACATATGGTGATTAGAAATAGATTTCCAACATTCGGAAGGCATTTTTTCCTTGTCAAATTTTTTGATGTGTGAGGAGGAGAAATATCATTCATGATTCATTCTCCTATTTCTTATCCGTTGGCCGAGCACTTTTGCCCGTTCGGGCATTCTCGGGGAGACGTGGAGCCATAGGTTCTAGAGCCACGTCGCCCTGAGGATGCCCGAACGGGCGAAAGAGCTCGGCCAACGATTAAAGAATCGTAGAATGACTCGTCCGATTATTCCCCTGGACATTCGGAAGGCAGTTTTCTCTCATTTTCCTCGAAATATTTCTATTAAATGATTCTATTGATTACAACCCTCTGAGGGTGGGTTGAGGATGCCAAAACCAAACGGCATTTACTCCGTTCCGAATTCGACTTTTCAGACGATCTGACCGCCCTCTAGTCAACACTTTTCTAAAAAACTATATTTTATGTAAGCTACATCCTTGGAATCAAGAACAATAAAAAAAATTTAAAATTTCGATTTTTACCAAGGAGTTACACAAAATATTGTTCGAGAGAAACTTTCACTAGATTTTGGTTCGTTACAATAACAAGTGGACGGTCTTTTAAATCGTAGTCTTTTGTAGCTTTTCGCATTTCAATTTTGTTACTACCAACCTACCTTTTATCAAAAACCACTTTTGCCGCTATACTTTCGACCCAAACTTTATCAACTACGATTCCACCTCACCCAACTGAACCTTTGGCCATTACTTAGACCCTCGGCACTTTTACAACTTCTCATCCACTTCTCCGTTCGAGGTGATACCAACTTATAAACCGGTCGCCAACTTTGTCGTGGGATTTAGGTCGTAAAAAAGTCAAGTCTTGACCACTCAGTCGGTGAAACGTTTTTGCCGTTGGCAGTATAATACTCGTTGAGACGTACATTACTTCTTAATATTGTCCTCAGCCGTGCGATCCGAATTTACTGGGTAAAATGACCATGTTTATCGACTTTTGTGCTTTCGAAGTTAATGGGAGCTATGCAATAATAGCTGCCATACTCGAACTTATGTAAATTGAGCGATTTTATATTCGACAGAATTTCATAATACCCGTAGATGAAATCGCCTATTGATCAAGCGCTCCATCGGTTTATGGTAATTTTTCGGGCTCATAAATAGAGTCTTACAACTGTGCCCAAAATTCTATGGTCGGAGCGCTACCGCAAATCGAGAGTAGTTATTTAGTTCTTCATAGTATGAGAAATATGACTTATTTTCCTCATTTCGGTTTACTATTCAATAATAACCATTGTAATAATAACCATTGTAATTGCCAAAAAAAAAAAAATGCTAACCTCAACTCAAAATTTAATGTTTTACGTTTGAGGGCATGTAGAATACGAATATTTAATTTTTAAAAAATTCTGTCCATCCGCCGTACGCCGTCAACACTTTTACGACGACTATAATCGCTATATTCTTGAAATTTTCACCAAAAATCAATTTTGGTCTAATAACGGCCCAATTCTTGAACCACATTGCTAGCTCAATTTTAAGGGTATTTTTGGGGGGTTTTGAGGGGGGAAGTTCGTATTTTTTAATGTTATTCGTTAAAAATTGTTCTATACTCGTTGTAACGCTCGTCAAACGCTCTCTTCAGCTGCACCGTTGGGCAAAAATTTAGCTTTTGATTGGGAAATAGAAAAAAATAAAATTGAAATACCTATATAGTTGCTAAGGAGTTTTCCCTTATAGTTACGACCAATCTGTCGTTTGGTGGGCACATTAACAAATGTTCGGAATAATTACTATCACAAATGGATGTTCTTCTTGGATCATTATTGTAGCAAAGGAATAATAAACCACTGTAAAATTATTTGCAGCGTTTTTCTTCTTTTTTTACGAGCGTTTTACTTAGCATCCGTTGCTATGAAAACGTACGGTTTGAAATAACATTTTTTGAATGCTGTCCCTTGGCTTTTCGTGCTTTTCTGCTGATATAAATCTTCGTCAAGTTATTAATAATACTTGAGCCTGGGAGGTGTTAAATTGTAAACTACAGCCACAGTCTATAGCTCACGCTTTACCCATTCAAAATTTATTACTGTTATATCGCGATTTAAAATCAATCCTTACATTTGCGGATTCCAATTGTATCTCGAAGGAAATTTTCATCTTTAAAACAATCGTTCTTGTTTGAATTCGCTTCTTCTTCCTTTTCCACAAGTTTATCGACTCCTTCGTAAATTTAGTCTAACTGGATCGTTCCGACTCGCGAATTCATTCGCTCTGCGGGCATCTTGCTCCGGGCAATTACGTCTACGCTCACTCCTTTTGACTTTGACTTAACTTCGAGTCAGCTTTAGGAGGGGCCATTTAAAACCACCATTACCTTCGTCTGTTCACCCCGATAAGCCGACAAACTTTAAGGCCAAATTACCGTCAAACCGTTGGCACTTGAGACTGTGGAAGAAAAGCGAGACGCGCAAATCCTTCTCCGCAATGCTCGAATAAACGTGAGAAACAAATATACTGTCGCATAGGACGATCGAGAAAATAAGACTCGACAAATTTCCATGATATTGAGTACTTTGATAATTGAATAAGCTACGTCTGCTATGATGCATTACCAATTACAATCGATGACTATGTAGAAGTATCAATTTATATTTGCCAAAGCATTTAAGAAATCAAGAACTGTTGGTATGGTCAATAGCTGGCCTTAAGTACACACCCTTTTCCTTTGAAAATCACGGCAGGGGATGATTGGCTTTCAACAGATGAAAATATGAGTGTTTCGACGAGAATTTTAACGAGTATAGAATAATTTTTATAGATACACAAATCCTCGAGTTTTACCGCATTGGCAAATGTCTCAAATCTTGAACAGTCCGAAAAAAAGCCGCGATAACTCGAAAACCGTTGAAGTAATCAACCCCGCTGTGGTCTCATCAATAAAAATTGATTCCAAACACACCTTTGTCTCAAACCGTTGGAACCGTTCGAGGGTCTTGAAAAAACACTCGAAAATACGAACTGTCCCGTCCTCAAAAGCCCTAAAAAATAGACGTAGCAATTTGGCTATAGAATTGAGCCATTCTCAGATCAAGGTCGGTTTTTGGTGAATATTTCAAGTATGAATGACATGTAGAACATTAAATAATTAGAGGAGACATTCATTTTCTCGGGCGATTATAATGGTTTACCATTTAGCAATAACCAAAAACATTTGTCTTAGTGGACGCACACGGGATGATAATTAGCTAATGTTTCGGAAACGATTCCCAGACGACTTGTTTCGAACTGGTTTCACCAGGGGATGGATATTTTTGACTACTTACTTCTTCTTACAATGGACTGCAAATCTGTTAGATTTTCCCTAGATTCGGGCACAATGACGCGGTTCACCAAACGACAGTTTTGTTGAACATTTACCCCCACGTACACAGAGTTTTTTTTTCTCTTTCAAAGGATGATGAGCCATACCTTGTAAAATCATCTCATCTGTCTACACACGCAAGTTGGGCCGAACCTTACCCATCACATTTTATCCTTTGGCGAATCCCGTCGCCGCGCGTCACGATTTACCGAAAGAAAACAAAAACATTTTTCTCACCACACTATCCTTCCAATTTTTCCCTTGGCGGTTTCCTCTCACGTGTCCGCGCTACGTGATTTCCCAGGGGAACCAGAGCCAAAGTCGCCTTGATATTCAGTTGTTAATCTATCATTCAGTTAACCGATGCTCTAATCTTCTATAGAAATACTATCTAAGCTCTACGCTTTCTTGGTGAACAGAATAAAATCCTTAATCCTTGATCTTAAACTCCTCCTACTTCCTCGTAAAAAGTCATCGAACTTTTTTACATTTAATTTTTCCATTTAACTATGTGTATGTAATTTATTATAATCATTATATTAATAATAATAATTATTATTATACAAATTGGTATACAAATTGATACCGGTCTGATCGAATACGTTTCTCATTCCTAGGAAGCTCGTATGAGTGATTAACGACTCCCATTTGAATTATACAAACCGCAAGTGAAATATTCATTCGTCTAATCGTCGCTCCGGGGGAAAAGGGCTGTTTAATTTTGTTAACTCGTTTGATATTTATGCGGTTTCATATCCTCGCTTTTCCACCTAGCCGCGGCCGTTCTAAAACGGTCGAAACAGTTCGGGGCGCCGAGAACCGTAACTCATCAAAATGCGACAGATGCAGGGCGAAAGTTTGAATTTTTCCAACGTAACTTGACGATGTGAGTGGTATAACCTAGGCCTGGATGAGTGATCATTGATACAAATGATTCTACCTATTTATCACCATTGCCGCCTCAAAGTGGACAGGTTGACGTCCGCGCTCAACATGGAGGAAAGCTGCGAGGAAACATGAAGGGTAAGAAAATTCGAGAAAACAAAACCAGTGGTGTTCATAGATCACACAGTACAGTCGGTAACTGGTATAGCCAATTATGATAATAATTCACTCAAACAAAGGCCACAACGTTAATACTTTTCAACTGCGAAAAAATGCTTGAAAATTTCTTCCAAATTCACCTCTTACCGATTTCGACTTTTCAGATGTTCACTATACTTACATTCACTACGTGAACATGGAAGTAAAAATGTTTGTTGGCTATCAAAAATTATTATCCTTCTGACCCTGAGGATGACCCGACAGAGAAAAACATACCATATAAGTTACCGCGTGGAAGGAGCGTGATAAGAACATTGCTCCAGCAAGTTTAACAACATGTAAACGCCGGCTGAAAACTAAAACAATTCGGCAAGTTGTCGGGATGATACAAACTTTATACCTCAGCTGGAAGGTATACCTACAACATTAACTTAGTTTTCCAACTTTCCCTCGAGAGCTGAGAGAATTCAGACGTTTCATAACGTCACTGGCTTCAGGTCGAGGGAATTTTTCAAAGTTTCCTAATTTATATGGTCTCCTCGTCCTAAGGTGAAAACTTGTTCAGAATGAAAATATGTTTCGTGTACAATTTTCGACGAGTTGTAATGCGAAAACGCATGTTTACAAAACTGGATCAAATTTTGGCTTACATGGTTCGAAATAGGCATTTCATTTTCCGTTTCCTAACATTCGGAGGAGAGTGGACATTAGATGGTGGCAGAGTAGGAGTAGAGTGATGGAGGGACGAAGAGAGGAAGTGGATCGCAGGGGAGGCTGAGCAGAGCGGTAGAGTAGTAGAGTGGAAGGGGTGAATAGTGGAAGTGGAGTAGATTGGAAGTGAATTGAGTAGAATAGGAGTAAAGTGGAAGTGGAGTAGCGTGCAAGGGAAGTAGATTGGAAGTGGAATAGAGTTGTTATGAAGGAGAGGGAAAATTGCGATAAAGAAAAATACGTAAAATTACCATAGTTGCCGAGGGATTTTCCCTTATTCACAAATGTTGGGAATAGTTACCATCACAAAAAAAAAACGGATGGTCTTCTGAAATAATCATTGAAGCAAAGGAATAAAAAACCACTCTGCATCGTTAGCGGCGTTTTTTATTTGATATTCGGATTCTACACGACTTGAAAATTAAAACAACAAATTTTGAGGGAGGTAGATAATTTTCTCGGGCGATTACTATGGCTTATTATTGAATAATAAACGAAAAAGCGAAAATCTATCATGCAAAGAATATCTCTGTTACCTTTTCCTAGTCACAAGCCTCGTAGAAGCGAAGCCGCATTCTTTTGTGCCTACTGCTGAGCAAAATGGAGGTGATATTCTGACGAGCAGTTGAAAAATGTGGTCTCTTTTCATCATCAAGAGTTGAGCCTTGAGGTCGCCATTATACTTGAAAGCTTGGTGCCAAAGAGCTCGCGCTATTCATTCCGAGGATCATCATCTTAACCGTTGCTTGCCGTATTCTTTTGTAAAGAGAATATGAGTTACGCGGAAAGCTCATGCTCAATAGCTAATCCGGCCCGAAAAGCCACGAAAGCGGCCCCTACTGCGAGAAAATGGTGCCAAACACCGAAACTCTAATTTTAATCGGCAGGTTGTGACCATAAAAGGATCATTTACCGGAGAGGCATGTTCAGCGGAATTAAATGATAGGTGAATGAAAAGGGTTAAAGGTCGGCAAGAACGGTTCAGCTATTTCCAGCCACCTGAGTGAATACCAGAATGACTATCAGAATTTAAGTGTTAGAACGCCTATGGTCTATAATTGTACACATTTATGTCAGCGTCCGAAACTTACAGAAATTGATACAAAATACACCTTTTTCTGAAAAACGTAGGAAAATGCCAATTTTCTCTCACTAAAACCCTCAAAAATACCCTTAAAATTGAGGTAGCAATTTGTTTAATTAATGAGCCGTTGTAAGGCCAAGATTGATGTTTGGTGACCATGTCAAGAATTTAGCTTTTATTTTTTCGTCAGAAAAGTGTTGACGGCGAACGGCGTGCGGTGGACGAAGAAAATTTTTGTTTATTGGATATTCGGGTTCTACACATTCTTTGAAACGTAAAACATCAAATTTTTAGGTGGTTAGACAATTTTTTTTCTCGGGCGATTACAATGGTAAATGGTTTATTATTGAATAATGAACTAAAAGAGAATGGTCTTCTTGAAATATTTTTATAAGAAGGAATAATAAACCAGTGTAAAATCATTTGCAGCGTTTGTTGAGATATATTCGACTGAATTTCGAATCTACCGGAATGAAGTGAAGCGTCAGCGGTTTCTATTGGCTCATTGTTCTCACGGTTGCCAAGCAAAATGTCCTGCAATAGGACTCAGTGCGTGACCCGGTTTCCTTCCTTCCTGTCCTGCAGCCGCCGATATTCAAAATGCTGAACAGTCCGCGCCGAGCGAGCGGGTCAATACTTCGCCACCATAACCCCACCTCTGTTACCCATTACCCCTCCGTCGCTCGTTGACCCATAGCCGCTGCCGTCGTTCCATCACATCCGTTCCATTCCGGCTCGCGGCTTCTGTTCCAAGCGGACCGATGCCAGAAGTTATCTACCCTTCTCTTCATTCGCCGGAATCTTTGACGTCGGACAGGAGCTGAAGGTAAAAGGATCAACTGCAGCTGCGCCCCTGGCGTCACTTCCATCCTTTGTCTCTAATGACTCAAATGGAATCGCCGACAATCAAAGGGACAACGAGCTGCGCGATTTCGAGCTCCCAGCATTTAACTGATTGTTTCAATTACAACCTCATGCCCTTCTCCAACCTCATGCCCCCTCCGAAATTAACGGACCCCGTAAACGATCAAAGAAAAATTCGTACGACTAAATAACCCAGCGATAAAGTGTAAAGTCCACCAAACGAGTGTCGAACAATTTCACGGCTTTATGTATTCCCTCATGAAAATTTAATGAGCAACGAACCCAATTGCCATGTTATCTCTCTATCCCATAGTTAATTCAACACTTTCATGTCATACAACCTTGCCCATCTGTTATCTGTTACCTTCACAAAGATTACGTAGGTTCGTTGGATGTTGTGATGCTTTAAGTGAGTGTTTTCGGTTTCTAAAAACATTTATTTCTTTTTGTGTTGTGCTCCGAAAATTCCACCAAAAACTAATTGGTGGACTTAATTCAATAAAGTGGATGTCAAGTCAGCAACTTGCCGCACTTGCTCAAAAACAATTAAAACAAGTGGAAACACCACAAATTTGAAAACCCATATTTATGCTGACCAAGCACTTGAAAGTGCTTAATAAAAAAGCCGATGAAGAGAAAGTTGAGATTACTTCTGATGACGATGACGAAACTTTTTAATTTAGCTGTTTTAATTTGACTACCTCATGAATCTTTTTAATTTTCAAAGTTTAACGCTCCGTATCCGAATTTCTTGCAAATGATGGATTCATATAATGATTTTATAGGGGCGATTTGGCGTTCCCGCCAAATGTCGATGTAAACAAAAACACGTCTGTCTATTATTCAATCGCGAAACGACGGCTCCTTGACGAATCTTCCGCCTTCAAATCTTTTGCCGATTTCACATTCCGTTTGTTCAACTTTTATCGTTTTTCTATTCGTTATCTATTCGTTCATATTTATATTCGCTATGTTAACCTCTGGAATACGATGCCTTAAATTGCGATCTCTTTCAGACTTTTTTCGGCTTGGTAACGCCCAGTTTGGAACTTTTTGAGATCGCCAAGTAAAATAATTAAAAACAAAATAATCAAAATAATGAAAAACACGGTCACTAGACAAAAACAAACGCTCGAGGTGACAAACAAAACGACAGTAAATTGATTTTTATAGGGAACTATTTTTTAACGTTCGAGGTATTAAAATGTTCGTTATGACAAGCAGATGACGTGTTGGCCATCTAAAAAAAAAAATATCCGAAATACAAAAAAATGTGCCAAAATCTCACGTTTTCAACGACGTACCTAGTTGATTTTATTATTAAAAATACTTATCACTAAATTTTGTTCAAATGCTAAGATAAAAAAAAAACTTTTTAACAAAAAAAATAAAACCGACTTCAAAAAGTTTGTCTATAAAATACACTCTGAAAAGGAAAAAATAACAAAAATGTCCCAACTTCGCAGCTACTCATTCGCCAACTACACATTTTAAGGACTACTTTACTACTCGTATTGACCTGACCACTTCCTGATTGATTGGATCACCTTCCCTAATAATATAAAAACTACTATTTCTCATTTCCCAAATGATTAAAAGATTTTCCTTTCACCTCTGAATTGCCTCCAGATTGATCATCTTTTGGAGTCGGCGCCTCTCTTATATTGTATTGGAGAAGCCTATAGATTCCGAATTACCAGTAGTATGAATATAAATATCATGAGTTTTCACGATTCTTGAACAGAGCAAATCAGCATTTATGAGAACCGATTATTAACAATATCGATTTGAAGGTGACTATTCACGCCTTTTCCTAAAAACCATTTCAGATTTCTCTAAGAATCTTTACGTCCAGACCCAGACTTATTACCTGGCACCTACTAATTCATCGTAAATTCATATTTATTTGTAACCATCAGGTAGTCATTTTGCCAGAGAGGCGCCGACTCCAAAAGATGATCAATCTGGAGGCAATTCAGAGGTGAAAGGAAAATCTTTTAATCATTTGGGAAATGAGAAATAGTAGTTTTTATATTATTAGGGAAGGTGATCCAATCAATCAGGAAGTGGTCAGGTCAATACGAGTAGTAAAGTAGTCCTTAAAATGTGTAGTTGGCGAATGAGTAGCTGCGAAGTTGGGACATTTTTGTTATTTTTTCCTTTTCAGAGTGTATTTTATAGACAAACTTTTTGAAGTCGGTTTTATTTTTTTTGTTAAAAAGTTTTTTTTATTTTTCTCTTTTTAGTGACTTACAATTATGGACAGCTCTCTTTACAGAATTTTCCCAAGCTTTCATTATTGTGTTCTTGTCACTTACTACTAACCGTTCAAACTCAATTCATAAGTCCGTTGAACGTTGAAGTTCTAAAGTATAATGATTACCTAACTATTTTCAATGTTATTATGTTGATTGAGAGAGAGTTTGAACCTTTGGAATAATCCATCCACTGATTTGGGTCTCTTGGTCAACATAACGGATACTTTGATCCCATTGATACACCTTAGAAAACTCAAATAATTGTCTACACCATTGCTGGTTACTAAATTGTACCAATTCACTCTTTCTTTATTTCTCTAACGATAATAGAGTGATGATTTCCTGAAGCGTATCCGCATTCACACCGAATGAGAGAATCCGAACCAAATTTCAGAAATTCGCCAATCGTTTGTGCATTAAAATGGAGTTATTTGGCCTTCAAAACCATGTTATTTATTGAAAATTTAACGCTGAATTCAAATCTTCTAACGAGAATGCTATGACTAACGTAGTTTTTTTTCTACAAGCATAAATAGTCCAAAAAACGTGATTTTGAAACAATTTTTTTAGAAATACGGCCTAAAAAGTATTTACTTTTAGTCCAATCAATACCAAATTTGAATCACGTAAACAAGACTCAAATTTGAACAGTTTAAGTTTAAAAACTATGGAAAAACAGTTTTGGTTTGGAAGTTATGAGGTCTCAAACACAGGTCCATTAAAAGATCGATTGCTCCCTTACTATGCCACCTAAACTTGATTTTTTACCATCGTTAGAAAGCTCTAGCTAAGTGCTTTCAAGTGCAATAGTGTTCATATTTTTTTTCTCGACGTGGTTGGGAACGGTGCTCGAAAAACCTCAAAAAAGTGAAAATTGGCATCACTTTTTTTGTTACACTTTCTTCTCTACACGCTATATTAGAATGCTGAACGAAAAATTGGAGCTAGGACCTTGTAGGCAGATAAATTATGAACAAAATGACACCAGAAACAAAACAATCGAGCAAGTATTCTAGAAGTTATAAGCTTGCAAAGTCAAAACTTCCTTTTTTCGCGAAAATCACGTTTTCCGGCGTTTCTCCGCGTCTGGAGACGTAACTACTGGATGGACTCAATTGAAAAAATAATGGGACCTACCTGGATAGTAACCCTTTCAAACAAAAAAAAAAGTAACCCGATCGGACGTACAGGAGCTGAACGCCGGTGGACAACACATACCGAAAAAAAAAAAAAAAAAAAAAAAAAAAAAAAAAAAAAAAAAAAAAAAAAAATCCCGCTAGACGACCATAGTAACCTCCTCCTTGTTTGAAGTCGGTTCAAAAGTCAATTTTTTAGTCAAATTTCAAATTTCTAAGTAGACAAATTGGGTGTGAATCCGCTGAATCTAAGAGTGGTTATTTTGGTTACTACAATTATAGAAAGGAAAAAACAAGGGGAAGTAAGGTTCAATTTTCACATTGGCTAAACTACTACTGAGAGCTCTTAGGAAAGAGAGATAACTTAGGTGATGTAGCTCTAGGATAGTCTCTAGCTATCCAAAGTTTCCTTTTTTAAATAATTTTTTATTATATAACTCATAATGAGGTCTGAACTGTGACGGCACAGTATCCAATTCAAACCCTGCCAACTTTGAGTGCTGCTATAATAAAATCGTTTCAACTACAATAGGTTATTCTATTCTGAAATTATCTCGCCAGTCCAATCTCCGCTTGCGTTAAAATGCCACGGAAAATTGCGCGGCGAATCTTGGAAAAATGGAGGTCAGAATGGCGCGACGGGGTTGAATGGTTAATTGAAAATTTAATATTCAATTACCTTTTTATTCTATTTACGTGTAACTCCTTCGCGAACCGGGGAAGTGTTTGTGTTTGTATTGCAGGAGAGGCGAAGCGCGAGATGAACCTACCAGTATTATAGTTACCGAGTAAATTCCCGACTGCCTCTCTTTGAGAGAAAACTTTTGAAATATCAAGCCGAAGGTTTTTTTAGACCCTTTAAAAAAGCGAGATTCATTTGAAAACTTACGGCTTTTCGTCGCGCGGCAATTCCAAAGACAAACTTTAAATAAGTTTGATTAAAGCGGAGGATTTTTAGCGCAATTTTTCTTCGCCGGTTTCCGACGGCGGGAAAGTTTGATTTATTTTTATTCGCATTGCAGCCAGAAATGCAGTACAATATTGTAAACTTGACGAAATACGATCATCTTCTTACAACGTTCGTTAGTTGAAAAATAATTGGGAAGGAAAATAATAGCTCTTCACGAGTCGAAATGCAATTTCGAGTCGAAAATTTCAAGCTCCTGCCAAAATTAGTTAACCCATGTGACGACGAAACAATACGATTAATTTTTCGGACGTTAATAACGCAATATGTACTCAATAACGTAATATATATACTCGTTTTGGCGATATAGACTCTGCGAAGGAGTCATTCGAGAACATAATTATTTGATACCTTTTGAATGTAGAAGCTACTCGGAGAAATTGATAACCAAAACGGGTTCTAGCGTTTCATGAGTTAAGTACTACGGCCAAGATACTTGACAGCGTTTTTAAATCCGTTACCGTCTGAAAAATTGAAACGTCCCGTCGAAAAGGCACTTGCGGATAAAAATGTCGGCCCTGTTGTTGAAAACAAGTCGCTCAGCGTTTTTTCAAACGCGTTTCGGTCGGAAGCTCTCGTTGAATGGCTCGTTGCAATGGCTACCAGTCATCGCCCGTTCATCGAAAGGATTTCCTTTTTTCACAGTCGTTTTCCCTACTGAAAATACCTCGAGTTGCTGTAGAAGGTTGAATCAATGTTTATAGAGGTGGAAGCCCCTGTCCAAACGGTTTCAATCCAGATTAATGAACGCTTTATTGCAATGCTACGGTGCTGTTTCCACTCTTGATAAACGACGTTCCATTGTTTCGCTGAAGATATTTTATAAATAGCGATCCATAATCCGCGCTAAAGTCGCGCTCTCGACTGGACGTTCTTTCTAGAAAGCGTTACGAACAATTGATTCTCAGTCCAGTACCGATTGAGTTTTAAAAAATAGAAATTTGTTTTAAAATTTGAATTGAATTTGGGTCATTTTCAGAATTTTGACACGAGGGTATAACTCGAGAGTTCTTGGAGCTATAAAAATCGTTTTATACTCGTTGAAACGGTCGTCAAACACTATTTTCAGCTGTACCGTTGAAGAAAAGTTTAGCTTTCAATTTGAGAGTTAAGAAAAATTAAATTGAATAAAATTACCATTTTTGCTACGGATTTTTCCCCCATAGTTACCAATTTGTTATTCGTGGGAACGTTCACAAATGTTCGGAATAATTATTGTCACAAATTGATGCCCCTAATACTAACCGCTGTACAACCGCTGTACAATCATTTTACTTCCATGTTTTTTCCTTTGGTAATTCGTGGCGTTCAGGATTTGTTTTTATTATCTCGGAGACTAACAATATTACAAAATTCTGCTCATTGAACAGGACATTATTTCTTACGAAACGAATTCTATTGAATACTTGGACCATTATCTCATCTTGTATACAACGTCAACAAATCGCACATTCGTTTGAAAAAGAAAAAACCGCTAAAAGCTGAACCGGAATTAATTTTCTTGCTGCTTGGGATTAATAATTATAGTTGATCTAGGATTAATATTCGTATTTACACAAAGCTGATGATGACCCGATCTCTGTATAAATGGTGCTAGCATTTTATTTATAACCTTCGCCCGGATTTCGCCCTTGACACGCGTAAATCTCTGAAAACTTCTTATTATCTTCTCTTTTAGTCGCAAAATTGCTCAGAAAATCCTCTTTAAGTAGGAGTTCTCCTCATCTTCTTTCCATACCAAGTGCTAACATCCACGTTCCGTAACGTTCTTGCGAAGCAGTTTTCTAAAGACTTCCTCCTCAGGTTTTACATAATCTCCCGGATTTGCAACTTGGCCGACTCGCCCTAGGTCGTCGGAATGGCTCATAAATAATTCGAATAACGGATAAAGCGAAGGGTTGTCCGTCGACTCTTCGAATAAGTCGAGAAGCTTTTGCTGGACATAAAAGGCGCCAGGAAAACGGGTAAGCTTTGGAAAGTAAGGCAATCGTACTACGCATTACGTGAGCCACGGTTATGCTTTAAATAAGCTCTCACTGGACCAGTTTTCAACCAAAGTAGGGGGGAATAATACGCAATTAAATTAATTTAAAAATTTGCTATAGAAAATACCTATATCATTATAAGGAAGAGGTTTGTTTTGGATAAATCTGCGCGATATTCTGTCATCGGTAAATGAGTAAATTAGGTTTCTGTTGACATTGTGCCCATATTTATGCATTGGGAGCATTAATTTTGAATGAAGTTTTTTTGGTTCATCAGCCAAAATTAAGAAACGCCCAAGTCCAATTATTGAGCCTTTGTTTCATAATATCAAGTAGAATTCGATAACCGGATATAGAACTCGATTTATTTGTAATTTGATCGATTTTTGAAAGGAAAGCCGACTAATTGGTAACCTGATTAATGACAGTGTTCACTCAATTAAGGATCTAAAACCACCAAAGTGGAAGTAACTTACTGACGAGAAAATGTTACGTGAGTATTAAGAGTGGAAAGGAGTTTAATTGATGTGGTTAAATCGAGAGTAAAGTGGAAGCGGTTTTGAGTGGTAGTGGATTAAAGCGAAAGCGGATAAGAGTGGAAATGGAGTAAAGTAAAGTAAAGTAAGAGTGGAAATGGAGTAGAGTAAAAGTGAAGTAGATTAAAAGGAGAGTAGAGTGGATTTGGAGAATAGCAGAGTAGAGTGAAAGTTGAGTAAAGTGGAAGCAGATTAGAGTTGAAGAGGAGTCGAGTATAAATATGTTGTGTATTGCTGTTGTAAAGGGACTAAGTAGAAAGGTAAGTAGAGTGAATGGGGAATAGCGTGGAGAGGGAGTGGAATTAAAGTGGTTAAGAGTAAAATGGAAGCGGAATAAAGTGGAAGCAGAGTAGAGTGAAATAGGAGTTGAATAGATGTGTTCTGCCGTTGTAATCGATTAAAGATTAATATCTTTCAAAAATATTTTCAATTTTATTCAAGTCGAAACTTGTGCCAAAACCTTTTTGCAGAAGTTTGATTGAAATTAGCATTCTCTTGATCAAACACCATAATCTACCGGACAGACGAATTTCCCGTTAAAAGGACCGGCGACCGCTTCGATGAGTGATGTCTCAACAAACATGCGTAGATGGTCGATATCAATTGTTCCAGCGTGTTGATATGGGTAAAGTAAACAGTGAAACTGATCCTTCTCGCACGATCTTGATCCCGGTGTAGAAATTCGGCGTGCAAACAAATCCCATTTGTACAAATCTGACCAGTTTATCGAGGGATCAGTGCGTAGGGTTCCACTTTAACGGGATATACTTCAAATCGGCGAATGGTTTTCGCGGAGGTAGCGACAATTTTAGCCGAGGGTTTTCCAACTCAATCCGTACCGATATCGAGCACAGTTTTCGCGTTAAAATCATATTCCGGCATTTCCACATTTTCATTCTCGACAAGCAAGATAATATTTAGCTGGGCTCAATAGAGAAATTGTTTGCAGTCTATTCGATAGTAAGAATATGCAGAAAAGTTGGTCAACTTCAGTGTTTTCGTTGAGGTATTGGCTAAAAGTTAAAACTTTAAGTCTTTACTGTAAGTGAAGAAATAAAAATGCTCAAACTCTTTCCATAGTATTCGCAATTGTCAATAATAATAATAATGATTGATGTGGCGAACAAAATGTATAACAGTATTAATAAAGGTGTCATTAAATTTTAATTTAAATTTGCACGCCTCTCATACCTACTCTATATTACTTAGCGCTGAGGGCAAAGGAAAAAGTCATCCTTTTAAAAAACCGCGTTAAAAATTGAAATTTCAATGTTAGAAATATTAAATTTTTTGTCTCGTTGCTTCCATCGATCGCCACGATTTCACTACGATAAATTATTGGCTTTTCCCTGTAGATTAAGAGGAGAACTACAACACATCCGTGTAGTGACGTTACGGAAACAATAGCATAAGTCGGCTCACCTGAGGCACTAATTAACCTGTCAAGTCAACCCAACGCTTCTCGGTGCTCTTTCAGCACGTTCTCTTTCTACATCAGCTCTCGCTGATCTCAGCAGCTGCTATCTTCATCTATGTAACCTCAGCCCTCCCCGTTATTTAGTCTTTTCATCGGATGTGAACAAAATGTTCCCCATTCCCGCGGGAAATTAACCTTTTGCAGGAGAATAAACGCTTTTCCGTCGCCGGCGTTGAAATCCACTCTGAGCCTCGTTTTTCTTTTCTTCCGAACTAACTGTGTGTCGGACAGTTGAAATCGAGCTTGATTATGAAAAAAAAAAATCAAAGCGAACATTAGCTGCAATGTTCATGGGGCAAACATTTGGCTTCTCAAAGATGCCAAATGCTAAAAACAAAAGTTGCTTCTGAGGTACTAAAATTTTTTTCTACTGGCGGAGTTTCGTAATTCATATATTCAATAAACTTTCATTATACGAAATTTAGCGATGGAATTAACTTTTACGGTTTTTGGATTGATTTTCCAAAAATCACAAATCATTTCAAATCAAACAATCTTATTTTAAAACACAGTCAATACGCATGGTAGTTGTATTTTTTCAATGTCATAATATATTTACTCAAATCCGTGAAAAATATGAACTAGAACGCTGCTCTTCGGAATCCCCACCCAATTCGAAGTGAAAGAGAATGGTTGAAAAAATTCGGGCGAGGCTATCTGTTTATGATTATCTGCTATGAATAATTCAACCGTTTCTTTTGAAAGATTGGGTGGATTTTCATTGGCGAACGCCCTTCTTTCGCTCAAGATCGGCCCACAAAAGGTTGAAATATCGAATGAATAAATGCTCATTTCCGAACAAGTAAGTTACTGAAAAACTACAGTAGCGGAAAAATACTCGTGAACGTGATCTTTTTTTTATCATGCGAATTAGATTAAACCGACAATTGTGAATGAAATTGTGTGGTTTTTATGAGATGACCGTAAATTTCAAGTACATTCTATATATTCTGTTTTAACCCATACTCCAATCAGTCTCTCCAATCAATCGAATTCTTCTTCTCATCATTCATGTGCAGTTTTAGATATGGGAGATGATATCAGTTTCCCCCTCGATCTGTGTCAACGATCTTACGTTTTTCTAGATTTTTCTTTGATTTTTCTTTTTTTCTATATTATCGAATGAGCAGTTCGTTCTCATCATAATTGAAGACTTATTTCGTTCACTTCTCCTCTGGCAGTTTATTTAAAAATCGCCACAGAGCAAGTTGATTTTGAGTGCGTGAATATATCGAGATTTGAGCCAGTGTACTAAACCACGTTTATGCGGATGGGTTAGACTCTTTCGTCCGTGCTGGAGCGAATGCGGTGCAACATGTGAGAGTTGTTACGGAGCTGACTCCGAATGAAGCTCCGTTCCACTTCGAGCGAGTAAGAGACTAATGACAGAATGCTAATGAGGATTGTATGCAAATATGTCGCAGGGTTCGCAGATATACAGGCAAGAAACTAGATGTGACAACCGTGTTGATGGAGATGCCGCCCTAAAGCCAAATCTCAATCTCCACCACAATCTTCCCGCAAACAGTTCGGGAACATTTGCGATCCGCTCGGCATGTATACAGATCTAGAAGGACATCTCGATTGCTTATGCGTAGGGGAAGGCCTGAAATTCGTGGAAATCAAGAGGGAAGACGTTTCAGCACTTCATACACCGAGATCCAAGTTGCTGTTCTCATCAGTGTTCATTCAGTCAAATATGCCGAATAAATTACCCATTGAATAATATAATATCTTTGCATCGACTACACACTGCAGAAAAAAGCCATGTTCTTGTTTTTTGTTTATTGTTAAACAATAATAATTAAACAATAAACCATTGTAATCGCCCAAAAAAATTTTTTTCTAGCCCCCCTCAAAACTTAATGTTTTACGTTTCAAGGCATGTAGAATCCAGAAATCTAATAAAAACACACTTCAACTATACTGTAAGGCGAAAGATTCTGATTTTAATTTGGAAATTAAGAAAAATACAAATAATTAAAATTACAATGGTTGCTATGGAGTTTTCCCTTATAGTTACCAATCTGTTTTTCGGTTGGAACGTTCACACATTGTCGGAATAATTACTATCAGAAATGCATAATCTTCTTAGATCATTATTGAAGCGAAGGAATAATAAACCACTGTACGATTATTTGCAGCTTTTTCTTTTCGATTCTGAACAGAACTCACGAAGATTTTGCGGCACAATCAATTTCCAAAGAGGGCATGAAATTGTACGGTTTGGAAAACCTGCAAATGATTGATTATTCTTTTGCTTCAAATTGAGATAAATGAAAACCATTCAGTTCCAAGGGTAGCCGGATCATCTGTGAACGTTTCTAAGCATCAACATACTGGAAACTACATTTCTTACAAAACTAATTTCTGGAAATGGCTTTGGAAATAAGTTTGTACAGATGTTGTCTTTCATTTTCATTTTTCCAATAGTTTCTGATTAGAAAATTCGAACGAGATTTCAACTCGATTTGTGAAAATAAATTGTAATTTACTTATATAATGTGTAATTATATAATGTCATTTACTCGAAGCGTGGGTACACTTTTTTTGCTGGAGTAACAATTTTATTTTTATTATTTTCCTTGTCGTCGCATTTTTTTATGTCCAGGGGTTGTGAGGGCTCGTTAGTGGGTTTGAGGGCTGTGGACCCTCTGGCTCCTCGTCACCCTGAGGATGCCCGAATGGGCGAGCGAAAGTGCTCGGTCAAAAAATAAGGAATCGGAGAACGAGCCGCTTGGTTTTTCTCCCCCTCACACTCCCTGGAATGATTTTTATTGTTGATAGTCATCGATTCTTCCACCCAAACGAAAGAACCGATATGGACACGTCGAATGAACGTTATCTTGTTATTTTCCTACAAACGAAAAGTCTCTAGACAGAGGTCACAAAATATTCCCCGCTCTCTTCCCCTTATCCTTTAGGTCCTTTGACGACGACTTAACGGTCTGACAGGAAGTTGAGAAAACAGAGCTTTCTGCTTCCCAAGCGAGCTTTCGCGGGATCTGGTTTTTAATGAATGACAACAGTTGTCTTCCCCTCTCGGCCTCTTCATTGTGGTAATCCCTTTGGATTTCCAAACGAGCAATTGCAAATACCAACCGGGTTTTTTAACCCCAGGTGATTCGGTTTCATTAATTTCTTCCGCTAGCTCAGACTTCCTTTCAGCAGTAATCCATTCACCGGATCCAATTTTGTTTTCCACCTCATTTAACCCGAACGATGCGCACGCGAAGGGAAATGTTCAAAAATCTGTATTCATCCTTTTCGATACACGCTTGCGAGTTCGAATTTTTTGTAAGAGATGCGGGCTCTTGAAATATTCAAAACCTATCGATATCCCAGGAGCTGAAGTGAGTAAATAATAAATCCGCACTTATCCGAATCTGCACCGTCTTCCGAATTTTTTTCTCCCGCTGCAGAGGTGATTTTGCCATCACTCAGCCTATTTCAAGCATGAATCGTTCTATGTGAATTGATGACTATTCGTTCATTTCCTGCGAACTGTGAAAACATAAATAATAATTATTTTTCGAGCGCTGATTCCAATCAAAATTCTCCAGTCCTTCAGCGTTTTGTTTGAAAAAATATCTCGAGCGATTAAATTGGTTCATTATTGAATAAACCAGTATGCACGTGAAAATTCATCAATCGGTGGTTGACACTTCAGAAAATATTTCATACGACATTTTCATCCGTCCTGTCCTTATAAATACCTATAGGCGTTAAAACGCTGCTGATATTTCCGAAAATGCTTATTTCAAAATGCTTAATTGGAATATAAATCATTCTATTCTAAAATTGAACTATAAACATTTATCTTTTCCTTGTCGTCGCATTTTTTTATGTCCAGGGGCTTTGGACCCTGGGCATTTTATTCCCAGATCTTCTAAGATGCCCGAACGAGCGAAAGTGCTCGGCTAGCCAATAAAGAATCGGAGAATGAGTCGCCTGGTTTTCTCCCCCTCACAACCC
Organism: Tupiocoris notatus; assembly: GCA_037159825.1. NCBI lineage: Eukaryota > Metazoa > Arthropoda > Insecta > Hemiptera > Miridae > Tupiocoris > Tupiocoris notatus. Next base: position 676,171 of record JASJUZ010000401.1, on the reverse strand, counting down.
CTGGATATAAACATTTTCGTAAAATAATTTGACGAGGCGTTTTCGTCGCGTTGGCTCTTGGACTAAAATACCTCTTTATTTAATTGTTCCTCTCCTCTTTTCTAAGAAGATCCAGCGCTTAACTTCCAAAAATGTTAATGGAATGGTTTACGCAGTCGTATTTCCAATTCGTTTCTAGTGCAGGGGATTTTCAAAACGATGGCCAGAGTAGATTCGCTGGCGGTAAAACCCAATTACCCGGATTGCCAGTTCCACTGCCCTGCGGCTGCAGCTCAGGCCAACGTGGAAGCCAATTTTTCTTCTTTTCCCGCGTCAAGGCAGACAATTGTTCCGCTGGACGCATTGTTTCTCGAATCTCCGCTAACTTCCTTTGCCCTTGCTCATACAACGGAGCTTTTCAGGTGTACGTTCTTTATTCTCGGTGAATATTATTTTCTCCCTCGGTATTCAACAATTGGCCAATGTTTTTACACTCGAAATCGAACAAAGATAGTCTTTGCCACGCGGAATTACTAACCTATTCGTTAGCTTTTGCTAAAAAGAATTATCCGACAAGTTTTGGAGCAAAATATCAGTGAGAGATTTTTATTCTTCTTAGAGAGATTTTCATATTGGTGGGTTATATAAGTGCAAATTTAGTGTTATTCAGATTTTCATCCAGTTGTACTGAAAGATGTCAGGTCGGAAAGAATCTTATCGATTCCTTGGGTTTAATTTTAATAGAGGTGAATTCATATGTTAACTTTAACTATGTCTCTGCATTATTGTAAAATACACTATGTTGAATGAAACACTCAAGCACGATATAGAACAAAGTTTCTATTCTTCAGTATCAAAAGACTGTTTCGTTACATTATCCCCTCAAAAAGTCGTTCATGTAGTGGCTATAGCATTTTAAGCAGGAGTAAATAGTCGCACTGCTACAAAAAAGAGTCATTTCCTCAGACACCTGCGAATCGTTTCAGTCGAAGTGTCGTCCACAAATAAGCCATACGTTTTTATTGTTACTGCCTCGACGAAGCACGTAATAAAAAAGCAACAAACTGGAAGATATCCCGGTCACTTAGTCTTAGAAAGCCAACCCGCTCAAGTGTATCGATTCATCCCGAAAATAGGCTAAGCACAGTTCAACATTCCCCTTTTGGAAAAAGAGTTCCTTATCTCTCCTGGTTTCGGGCTGAGTCATAGCGCGGTATTTTTATGTAAAAACGAAGACATCGTCGTGTAGATTGAGAGGGGATTGGATTTTGGAAGGTTCTCGAAAACATGCTTAGACTTTGAGTCGTTTTATTTTCCTCAGCCAAGATGACGTTCCTCTCCTGCTACGAAATAGTGCCAGCTTATCTCACCGTGATGGCGAGTGAAGGCTTTTCTAAACTTGGTCTTGTTTTACTAAAGCCGAGTGAAATCGCATTTTGCAGTTGCTGTTAATGCGCTGTTCAAAATTGTGCTAGTATTGAGGCTGAATGTTATTACTATACCACTTTATATAGTCATGGATGAGGTGATTTTGACCCACAAACTTACTATCCGTCGGGAAGTAACTAGTCTCTCGTAACCTTAGCGTTGTCTAGGGTGTGCTTAATTATCGTGAACTTCCGAATTCGCCAAGAGCATGAGTCAATGGGAAACGGAAGACTAAAATACATACTTTTTCGACCGAGTCTCAAGAGTCGAGAGTTAAATGTGCCAAGGGTCGAAATTATCTCAACTGTCAAGTTTCGTGAGTGTCAAGTGACGACTATGCCAAAAATTTAAGGAATCACGAGCCCAAACTTTCAAGTGACATTAGTGCCAAAATGTCAAGGATGAAAAGTGTCATGAGTAAAACTTTATAGTGTTGAAAGTATCAAGCGTCGAATGTGCCAAATTTCAAGCGTTAAATGAATTACGTGTGTCAAGTGTCGAAAATGCCACAACTGTCCAGATTGAAGCGTCAAAACTGCCAAGTAATATAAGTGGTGAATAGTGCCAAAGAAGTCGAGAGATTAGTGTCAAATTTAAAAGTCTCGAAAGTTTAAAAAATGTAGTGTCCAAACTGTCGCTTGTTCATGTATCTCATGAGTGTCAAGCGTCTAAATTTGTTTAACAGAACACATTCAAGTGTCGAATTTCGTAAATGCCAAAACTTTACAGGGTCAAGTGTCAAAACATCCAAGTCTCACGAGCGAAATTAGTGCCAAAAATGTACGGCCAAGTGTCAAGCAGCAGAAGTGACAAAAATGGCGGAAATATCATGCGTCATATCAGTAGAGTGTTGAAAGTCTCATGTGTGTCAAATGGCAATAATGTTGATAGTTCATAGATCAGTAAATAACGCGACAAAATAACATAGTGTCCACTGTCGAAACGACCAAAAATTTGAAGATTCAAGTGTCAAATGTGACGAATTTCACGTGGCAACATGCCGAGTGACAAAACTTCCCAGCGTTGAAATTCATGCACCAAAACTGTAAAGGTTGAAAATTTTATATAGTATTATTAGTGTTCTCTGTGTCATGAGTCAAAATTACAATAGTCATTTAAGTGTAACGTTTATAGAGTGGAAGGCTTCTCAGTTTTAATAGCACTAAAATTATCGAAATATCAACAGTTGAAAAGGGTCAGATTTCAAGAAGCAAAAGTATCAAGCGTCAATAGTATCAAGTTTCTAGAGTTGTAATTCTATACATAAGTTTTGCCAGGCTGGGTTCGTGTATTATAGTGGACGAGAAGAAATTTTCAGAACGGCGATATTGAAAATGTTTTTCATACTAAATACTATTCAATTTTGTTCACGAAGCGTTCTAGGGAAAGAATACTTTAATAATAAGCGTTTTTCGGCGACATTTGGTATTACGACTTCAACAGCAGCTCAAGTAGGACGGTTTCATCTGTTTGGCGAAAGTAGTTGAAAACGGTAATATCATGCGAGATGGGCAGTCAAACTGGCGATCAATATCGAGCCGAGTTCGCAGCTTTACAATATTTTATACTGCGTAATTTCGCTTCTCTGCCCTCAAGCATCCGCTTAATCAGTGCTCGATCATCGCCCACTAGCTCGCGAGTCAACCTATTCATCGGACGGACGTTGGACGAGAAGCTCATGACAACCGATGAAGCATACCAACCCAACCCGATGGTGCGATAATTGATTTACAAGCTGGAGGTTGGTGTTTGGCTGGAATGGTCTGTCTGCTCACCTCAGTTTCAATGAACGATTGCTATCAGCGGCCCTTTCACGTCAACGATCAATCAGTCGCTTCTGCACGCTAAAATTACCGCTCGCTCAGCCGGAACCTCGTGCACATTTCAGTTCGCATACTCACGAATATCATAGATTCGTGCAAAACCAAGTCAGCATAAAAAGTAAGGGAATTCGAATCTATTCCATTGGCTTGGCACGGTTAGACCATAATGAACCTATACATAGGCAATTTGAAAATTCCTTATTTTCTCAGAATCCATCTGACGCTTGATAAACTCGGAACGCAATTTATCATGCAGTAAAAACTTGACCGGATTAATTGGTGCCTATTTCAGATTCTCATAGCTCGGGAATTCTCCTGCCAATAGTGATATAGCCAAGTCGAGCGGAATGCGATGCTTGGGACGAGAATATTGCTTGCATCGCACATCCTACGAGCCCAATATATATATCGCTATTGAAACTGAGCATATAAAAAATATGCCGCGCGTCCGAATATTCACAAAAACCCCGTATATTAAACGGGAGAGCATTTTATTGAGAAATGCACGTCCGGCCTTTTGAAAAATATCGTATATAATCGATTCGACGATATAATATTATTATTGTCCGTCAACTAAAGGGCATCCATGCTTTGGAAGCCGTCTTTACTCCTGGGATCGCAATAACCTACCCTTTAAATGGGAATGTCCTGGAAGGGGTCACTGGAGGGCTATGTGTTGGAGACCTTTTTCTCCATCAGATCCATCCCGACATTCCACCGCGTTCCAGGGAGTTGATGAAAATATTTCGCCTAATTTCGTTTTAATCCTCCGCCGCAAGGAGTCAACGAACCCAAGACCGAGTCAGTTAAACCAATAATAAACCAAAATTATTAACATTACAACAGTTGCTACGGAGTTTTCCCTCATAGTTACCAATCTGTTTTTCGACTGGAACGTTCATACATGTTCGCCACAATTACTTTCAGAAATGGATAGTCTTCTCAAATCATTATTGAACCGAAGGAATAATAAACCGCTGTACAATCATTTGCAGCGTTTTTTAAATCCTCTCACTGCTCAAACCTTTAAAGATGTTTTCCGCGGAGAAATTTCCATCATTAAATCATGGTTGCGAGACTGAGCCTTTTTAGTTGGCGGGCAAGACCCCAGGAACTCATTTGCGGTGCGAAAAGGAAGCTAGACTACTCGCAACGTTCCTCGGATTCCAACTTGCCGTACTAGGCTTAGCCGCGCGAAGGTTAATGATCACCCATGACTTTAGAGCTTGAGAACTTCGCCATTCCCGATCCCAAATCCGCACAAAGTTTTGACGGTCCTTGACTCCCTGTCAAGGCAAGTGAACAATCTACATGAAAATTACAGGGGTCGCAAGAGACTTAATGTTGCTTCTTTTGGCTGGTCAGTTTAAACATTTACTGCAGCGACGAGAGCCAATGGAATCTAGGGATAGCATAAAAGTTCAATTGTGCTTGAAAATAGGGGACCGAGGGTTTTATTACTACTTCGAACAATTTTCGTCTTCGACGCAGGATAAATGAAAAACTAATTTCCAGTGTAGTAATTTTGACAAAGAATTAATTGATAGATTTCACAATCATGGTAAATGTAATACGAATTCAATTGTTATGTATTGATTATTCTCTCTTATAAACCTTGAAAAAAAATTCAGCGTACCCGTCAAAATTAAATTAAATGTAAATAAGTCCACTCTCTCATTTTAACGTTCTATTGTTATTTATAAAATACATCCATTAACTAAGTAAAAAGCTTGGACAAGAAACAATCTTTCGTCCCACGGAATAATCAGATCCAATTAGACAATAACAGCATTTTGACTAGTACAGTGGAAAGTGAAAAAAATGGAAGAACAAATAAAATGAGCTCAATAAATAAGTTTAATGGAGGGTTTAATTTCGAGACGTTAAAAACAATCCAGGTGACTTATTTAAATGTTTCATGGTGAAACTTACTCGGCCAGGGGTGGAAAATTCAAAGCATGCGTAGCCTGAATTTCTTCCTCACAGAAATGAATGCGCCAACGGGAAAAATAAGAAATTAATCGCACTAAGGTGAAATAATTCATGATAAGGTCATATTTAATCCTAGTTCTGATGGTATTGGTTGAGTATGACGAAATCGACGTCAGGCAAAATAAATGTCAATTGTACGCTCCAAAAGCGAACGAAAAAAATTTCAATATTTTTGTGAAACGATTTAATTTGAGGTTGAATATTTGAGCATTATTATAGACTTTTTACCAAGGCTAAAAAGAGGATCTAGCAGAAATTCATGCACTAGTGAAGCACAGGCTAGTTGAAAACGAGAAAAAACTTGTTTTTAGACGGTTGAGGTTCAACAATAAATTAACATTGGATAAAATTTGCCTGCAGCTAGAATATTTCTGAACGCGGGCTTTCTTAAGATGAATCTTCATCATATTTCCAAAAAATGATCATTAAAAAAACAATTGAGAAAATGGGTTTATTCATGAGTTAAGCTTTATTCTCATTTCTGCAAAGGTATCAGATTCTTTGCGAAAAAAATCAACGTGCTAACTTTTTTCAGCGCTCAATCAAGTAACATTTTAGAATTAAGACTATTAACATATAAGCAATTATTATTAAGACAAAATATACGATACTTGGGGCCCAAGACACTACAACTACTACTTTAGAGTAGATTTTGGTGAAGTTCGTAATTTACATCTCGCATGTTATTTTTGACGCAGTATTTTCGCTCCAAGCATGACGGTTTCCTTCCCAGTCGAAGAATTGAGGCTCGATTTAAATGCATGTGTTTTCAAACGATTGGTATCAACTCGGAAAATTGCGGCTTCATCCGGCAGTAAATTTATATCTACGGAATTCCGCATTTCCCTCACACATAGGACGTTTTACAGGATTTGAATTTTTCTGACGTTGAACCATACCACGGAAGATCTCTAGCGCCACTTCGTTCCAATTTTTGACATTTTCATCAATTCAACTTTCGACAGTTCTGAATTTAAAAAAAAATTTAAAAAAAGTATACCAGAGCATTAAATGTGTTTGAACTAAACCAAACAAAATATTCAGGCTAATCGAAAAAAATCTTTCTGCAACATAGACCGATTCTTATGAAATTTCGAGCTCGTATCAGTGAGTCTGGGAAGAGGAATATTGATGAGGAAATTATTAGAGTGGTCCACAATATAAAATTATCATTTCAATGTGTTTATGATACCTCTGAATGCAGTGAAATATAGAAGAAATACAGCATCCAAAAATGTTTTTTTTTTACATCATTCGAAAAATTGGATATACGATTTTTTGGTAGTTTTCGCCCATTCTGCCAGTTGTTGATATATCTTTCGAGCTGTAAGGAGTTCATCACTTTCGCATTCGAGAAAAATATAGAGCCAACCATAGATCTCGTCGAAAGTGTGACATGTCGGTTTGTCTACGGATTTTTCGCGATTAAAAAATGTTAAGACACGGCTTTTGTCGTTCGAAACGTTTTATTTTAATAGATAATGAGAAATCCAAGGGTTGCTCAATTTTCTTACAGTTTCTACGTTAAATTTCCAGGAAATTTTTATATTGAAAGCGTTTTTTGCAATATTTTTTGCCACACTGCCGATTTTCGACCTTCCTACACAAATCGCGGGTAAATCCGAAAGTCGAAGAAATTAATGGCTGTTTGTAGAAAACATTTAACCTACACAATAGACCTAAACTCGCTCGAAAACCTTTTTTAACCCCCGCGGAAAATGTAGTTTGGAAAACTGAGAGTTGACGACGAGATATCTTGCTCTTGGAATAAATATCGAATACCAAGATGAATTTTTATCTTTTGGTAAATTAGACCGTATCAAAGAGGAAGTTTTATTGGGTATATTGAGGATTGAAGAGGGAAGTACGAAATAGATTGAGTCCGGTTCGAACTGTGTTCAACGAACCGCACAAATTGTTCTTCTTGTTGCTCTAAAAGGCTGATGATAGAATGGATTCAGAAAATGGACGGTTTCAGCAGGCGAAACAACGTTTACCGAGTCGGCTCAAGGTTTTATAAAATTTAAACTGATTCAGGTATTTGACTAAAAGAAAGAAACGATCTGCATCGCAAAGAAAATAATATAACACAAAATACCTATGGTTTTTTGCCCTGTAAAATGAATATTTAAACTATTTTTCATAATTCGTTTTAAACAGGTAAAACATCGATGAATCGTACCAATTGGACAGTTAACTGGCAAGTAGACGCTACGGCAAGAATGGCATGAAGTAACTCGGCATAACTACCGTTGGCAGATGCTGTATCGGATTTCCGGCGAGCGATCGCGATCCCCTCGAGCAGCGGTGCCGAGAGGAGATGGGGTCCACTACTGGCCGCTACACGCCACTGTTCTGCCATAGTTGCCGCCTGCAGCATCCCCCCGTTGCCATGACAACTGTAGCGTCATCCTCGCAACGCGCATCCTCCCATGCCATGACCTGACCTCTTTCGACCTCGATGTTCGGTCCATGTCGTGTTACTATTTCCCTTTCGATGATATCAAATTAGCAAAACACTTGACACGATTAGGCTTATATCCGAAGAGGTTCGCCGGGACAACAAAGTGACACAAAAAGAATGTCCGAGGTCGAAGAGTAGACGTTTTCATTTTTTTCCAACACTTGCACAGTGCAAGCTTCACCAACCAAAGGTTTCAAGGCTTTCATGCATTTTTTTATACTTTACAATCGTACCTCGTACTAGAAAGCGTAGTCAATCAAACCATAGCTCGGCATTGTGGTCCAACGTTATCGTTCTGACATTATCCTTCGACCAAAAGAGCGTACATCCTCTTCAAGCTTCCTCACTTGATGACCATCAATCGAGAAATTCTGGCTCCCAAAAAAATATCCTTCTTCTCCACTGCTTATTCAACAATTCAAGACATCACCACACTTGGTCATAGTACCCAAAGGACCTATGCTGCCATGAGAATGCAAAAGATCTTGCATGAATACTTTAATGGAGAAGAGGCCATTTTTGCTGCAGACTGGATATTGACAGAGTTGATGTTTTTTCTCTTACCACAAAAATAGCTGTGTAATCAGCTACAGAGACTGCAAGAGAGAGGGTGAAAAGGAGTGGTTCGAGCACACTTCCTTACTAGGCACCAGCGTTTGCCTTTTCCTGCTTTTGGTTTATCATTACAATAAACCATTGTAATCGCCCAAGAAAAAACTTTCTAACCCCCCTCAAAATTTGATGTTTAACGTTTCAAGGCACGTAGAATCCAATTAAGAAAATTCTGTTCGTCCGACGAACGCCATCAACACTTTGCCAACCAAACTATAGTGACTACATTCTTGAAATTTTCACCAAAAATCAATTTCGGTCTCACAACGGCCCAATTCTTGAACCATATTGCTGGCTCAATTTAAAGGGTATTTTCGAGGGGTTTTGAGGGGAAGAAATTTCGTATTCTTCAACGTTTTTCAGAAATTTGGCATGAGAGTTCTTGGAGCTATAAAAATCGTTCTGTACTCGTTGGACTGCTCGTCGAACACTCTCTTCAGCCGTACCGTTAGGCAAAATAATAAGCTTTTAATTGGGAAATTAAGAAAAATAAAAATGATTAAAATTACAAAGTTGCTACGGAGTTTTCCCTTATAGTTACCAATCTGTTTTTTGGTTGGAACGTTCACACATCTTCGGAATAATTAATAGATAGTCATCTTAAATCATTATCGAAGAGAAGGAATAATAAACCACTGTACAATAATTTGCGGCGTTTTTTAACTCACTCTTGAGAATTAAGTGGGCTCAGAATGGGTGGTATTTTACTGGCTTCAGTTCTACAATATTTTTTATTCCCCTTCTTGTCCTCTCCTTGCATTCCAACGATCTATCAGCCTTGTACAAGAATACAAGAAGAGAAACAGTTACAAGTGCACACTATGGACTGCAAACTCTTCCCCAAAAGAATAAAAATACATCGTGAACAGACTGTCCAATACTGTTTCTCCCTCTAATTATTCCCAAAACATAATTATGCACCCAGGAAGATCAAAAAGGATAATGAGGATTTTTAAATAAAAAGTTCTGGTATCTTAAGAAAAAACAGTTACAATCTTGTTTATTTAAGGGATGGAAATTCTGAAACGTAAACATACCTTTGGCCAACTGTGTTGGCTATATGTTCATCATTTTGACTTTCGTCTACTGGAAAACCGTTGTAACTAACAGGAGCGAGATCAGGAATAACTTCCACCGGTCTCACAGCGCCGAAGAAATCAGTAATCGGAACTTGACGCGTATCTCGCAGATAGAGATCATCTCGTACACCAACTGTAGAAATGCATACTCTTTTAGGGCAGACGGCTAAGAATTCTGATAATGTCTTTGTGCTGTTTGGCTGTACTCGTTCGAGAAAAGCAAGAGCGTAGTATGTGTAACGATCAATGATATAGACTCCTATGGCTGGGTCAACATGATGAGATAGGGAATCCTCTCCAACAAGACTACTAGCTGCAGATAGGATCCCGGGTGAGTAGAATTTGTCGAACATAGAAGAAGCTTGGCAAGTGTCAATTATAAGGAATATCTCATTGTACCGACGTTTCTGCCACATTTGTTCCACTGCATCGGCGAGCTCCTGACTAGTCACCTGTGACAAAGAACAACGAAAACATTATCAAATTGAATTTTTAAACAAATAGAAGAATAGATACTAGAATAGAGAGAAAAGAAGTAAATACTAGAAAATCTTTGATAATTAATTACGTGTGAACATCATTCCCAAAAGTCAAGGTTCAAAACATAGTTGTTGAATGGCATACGCTCTGTGCAGAGTGAGGTTTCATACTTTCATGTATCCTTCCATGATGTCTTGTACGTGCGCAAGGCAAAAATACCAGAAGGAGATGCATGGACCTGACCATCATGAATGTGGGGTCTCTCAATGACTTGAATGTCAACATGAGTCAAAAATCGGTCGGCCAGGATTTGCACACTATACAGCGCCTCACGTTGAAGGGCAAGGGCTAGGAACTTCCATAGCTCTCATGCAAAGGCCAAGAGTCGTTTTTCTTGCACAGGAGGCGTGAACTGCCCATTATCAACTAGGTTAGAAACCAATAACTTTGAACGAACCTCTTCTGAATCCTGGAATTTGAGGAAACCGTCGCCTCCATGGCCAGTTAAATAGACAAGTACGTTGGATCCTTCATTAGTCAGCAATTGCTTGGATCGTGGAGTTCCCTCCGGAAGACGGCCAGTAAGCAAACGTACGAAGTTCTCTACGGTAACTTCATAGCCACGATAGTCAACTTCCACATCGTCACCGTATACGTTGATATGTTGATTAGCGTTGTTGAAAACTGTCGCTGGCCTCGGGTTTCTGAATCAAAAGAAATTCCCAAGAATAAATTGACAAACATTTCAAATAGCGTCATCTGGTGGCAACCACTGTTATTCACTCTTCAAGAAGCCAAACACGTTCCAATCATCTAGGGAATGACAAACGCACATTATAAATATAATTCAACTATATTCTAGGGGTTGTAAGGGGGAGAAAAACCAGCGACTCATTCTCCGATTCTTTATTGGCTGGCCGAGCACTTTGGCTCCACGTCGCCCTGAGGATGCCTAAATGAGCGAAAGTGCTCGGTCAGCCAATAAAGAATCGGAGAATGAGTCCCCAGGTTTTTCTCCCCCTCACAACCCCCAGACATTAAGAAATGTGAAGACAAGGAAAAGAAGAACTATATTCTAAGTAAATGTAGCATCTCTGAAGAAGCAAACTTCATAAATTATATTCGAAAAATTATCAGAATGTAATATCAGATGGCAAACATTGGTCGTCAGTTAAGAAACGTTCGATTTTCTATTTTTAAAAAAGGTATTTTTTTTAATTATAAAATGTTCATTCTCTATTACAAAAAAGTATAATATATACGTGTTTATTTGAAAAAGTTCAAGTTCTGTTCAACGGGGAGAAAAATTGACCTGTTTACCCTTCAGTTCTTTTAAATTTATTATTTTAAAGAAGAAAAATGGAGGGGACAAACATAAACAGGCCGTACCTAGGATTGCATGCCATGTCGTCGGCAATCATGAGAATAATCTGGCTGTCAGGGATGCCCAGTCGTTTGACACTTCTGTAGATCGAGAGAACGTTCGCTACATGTCTGTAGTTAAACCAAAAACGCGAAGTGTCCACGAGCACGGCCCAATTGTTCGTATGGCCAGCTGACGACGAACTCGCCAGAAAACAAGTTATGAACGCCGGAAGGATAAGAGTAACTGGCGAAAACATTTTTTCTCAGGAAACACAGGCCGAGAATCGCTAAACCGCAGGGAACATTTGACAATCCACAGTTCTACTTTGATTTAAATTAATGAATTCTAGAACACATTCATACATAGCCTATGAGTAACGAAATTGACTAGACACAAAATAAATTGTCGAAGTTGAGTAGCTAAACAAACACAAAGCACATAATTTTGGATTGGTCTGAGCCGGGTAGGCGGGTACAGGTTCTATGGTAACTACTTCAAGTGACGATGTCGCTGCGACGTCGACCGTGATCACTGTTCCAAATAATTAACCGGTAGTTGACAGTTAGTAAAAAGCTATACTGAAAATAAATATAAAAAAATGTCATGATAAAATGCTTAAATTGAAAAAATCCCGGTAATTTTATATTTATTGCGTATATTGCTGAAAATATTTCTGGCAGAAAAAGACGAGAGAACATTTATAAACTAGTTGGGTTTAGGAACATTTTTATGAACCTCTATTATATTCCTGTGCGATACATTATTCACGTACATAGATCAAAGTACTTCTCAATGCGAACGCTATAATAAATTATTGTTGCTTATTCGCAGAATGATCATCAGTTTATTGAATCAGTTCGAAGAGGAACAGTGGAATTCAAACATTTAAGGAGCTGCTACATTTAGAGCTGTGACGCGAGACGAGAAGCAGAATACTGTAATCAGGAACAGCTATTCAAATAACAACAACGCACAGATGATGAATGTTGTTGTTCCTTGGAAAAAAAGTTCTAGTTCAATCGTTGACAAAACATTTTTCTTAATGCTTTGAGCTCGTAAAAATTCTTAAAAGCTTCCGATCAATTATGTTGATTTAATTCCAATAAAATGTTATTTGAACCGCTGCATACAACCGACATTTATTTATTACAACTTGTTTTGGTGAAATATTTGGCAATTTATGGTACAAAAACAAAATGTTAGCAATTTGATTCTGCTCGGTAGAATTTTCCGTAAGCATGAAAAATTGATTTGCAGTATTTGAATGTGAACGCTTTTAGTTTTTATGGGTCAACCTTATATTGTGAATTTTGGCTAGACAATGGAAAGTGAAGAAGGTCGTTAGGATTGAAACCTACTCGTAGTTCTCTTCCGCTCACGCTAATGTTTTAAACGTTAACTTCAACTTGTATTTTTCCCTGGCTTTGAAGGAAAATACTGCCGTAGTGTCCTGTTCTTGGAGCCAAATGAAAACGAAAATCATACAGTTATTTTCTACGTTCTGTTAAAAGTTGTATTACAATGTCACTTCTCCCTCGGGTTCGTGTTTTCTGTTTTGTATTTTGACGATTAGTCGTAGATGTTGAAAACCCCTGGGAATAATGTTGAAGCAAGAATAGTCGAAATTCGTGAAAATGGATGATGGGCCTGCTAAAACTTCGACCCAGCGTCCGAAATTTCAGTTCAGAGTCAAAGCGAAGACGTCAACATTATTAGCTCGATTCGAAGCTAAACCTGATGATAGGCAAGTGTCGAATAATAAATTATTACTCATTCGTTTTAGCGCATGGACTTAGCGCTGGAGATGGACGAAAGTGGTTGGCGGAATAAAATGAAAATTATGGAGAAACTGTCACCTAATTTCCCTCTTCAAGTTAGTTAACTTTTGGTCACATGAAAACAAAAAAATTTATTACCCAAATATACATTTCTCACCGAACGCAGAATTCTTCCATTACAATACGGATAATCATACTGTACGGATAATCAATGTGATGATGCTTCCACGGAGCATAAGTTGAATTTAAGAACGTTGTAAGGGGAAAAATACGAGTATACAAATCTTGGTTCTGATGTATTTTATGCCGAATTTAATGCTCTAGGTACAACTTCTCATAGGATCGTGATTTTCACTTCCATGTTTACGTAGTAAATGGGAGTATTTTGATTCTCCGAAAAGTCGAATTTGAAAGAAATGTTTACACTACTATACTTAGAAACACTTTGTAAACAAGTGTCTGTGGTAAAAAAAAGAAAGACAAATCGTCATCTCTCCGTGAACAATGGATGAAAATAAAATTTTCAGAGAATGTTCTTCCAGTAATTGTGCAAAAGTAGCCGTTTCCGGATTTTGGATAACACAGAGTACTTCCAAGATATAACCATTCAAAGTATTTTGATTTTTACAGGCTATAAGAGTAAATATTTTTCTACCTTTGAGGTCTTAAAATGTTCGTTATGGCGAGCAGATGACTGGATTTTTTTTGGATATTGGGTCACACACCGTACCTTCATGTTATGAGCCTTTTTCACAATTTGGCTAGTGTGTAATGTGTATTGTGATTTTTACAAGCCGCAAAACTCCATTTCACAAAACTTGTATGTATCGATTGGATCGCACACCGTACTTCCGCCCTATGCGGTTTATTGAGTATTTCAATTTTTCTAGGCTCACATACTGCACTTACACATTAATAACATAATTGGAGCGTTTTTCTATTTTTGGGTTCTCATAGCTAGTTTTTCAATAACAGTTGTACAGTAAAAACGTTGCACCCTTACTAGGAGCTTCATGATTTTATAATTGGTTATTCCAGTTGACTCAAACATGGAAGTTCTGTGTGATCTATGCACACCTCTGATTTTTATTAAATCCCATTCTAAAGAAATTTTTTTGCGCATTTCTGTAGCTCAATTCCACTGAGGCGACAACCTTGGACTGTCATATTGAACTGTTGTGCGAGAAGAAACTAAAATAATGTATGAAATAATGGAATTAGTTACTTTTACCCTGCCTAATGACATGCATTTCCATTTTTATTTAGGATTCCTGCACCGTCTTCATTCTCCAGAAGCTCAACTGCATTGAAACCTTCCGATGGTAACTTTAATTACTAGCTACGTTTTCAGTTCCATGATTTCTTACCGATTCCCGGCGCTTTCTACTGTGTGATATCGTTCCTCTAGTCTAAAGTTGGCTAGCCCTTCTAAGGAGTGGATCTTTGGTGATATCATTGTACTTCTCTGAAGATTGCTCCTCATCTCGGACGTGGAGGGTTCTGGTAAACTCACAACAAAGTAAACATAATACTATAAAGTAAATTGTCACAGCGGAATGTATTCCCTTGAGATAAATTTACTTGGACCTCCTCAAGGTTTAGTTCAAGATCTTCTCAATTCGGATTGAAAAAGTCGATCCATTCAAATTTCTCTTGTTTCTATCTGTGTTCTTTGATGGCCAGCTTGATCCCGTTCTCGTGTGTCTACTTCAAAAAGCGATTCCCAGAATAGTCATAATACTCTTGGAATTTGGAAATGTGTGTTGTCTTCAATGGGAGTTACTTTGAAGGTGACAAAATTTGGTGTGAAAATATTGAGGAATAAAAAGTTATGACCAAATTCCCGTTTCTTTTGGGTTTCCTTCATGTATTGGAAAATACCAAATCAGCCAAGGCTTGAAGAGGAGGAATCACAAGAAAGTACAGGAACGTGCTGGGGAGCCACAGTATTTCAGTGAGCCCATGACATGCTGGTAGCACTCAAAAGGAACGAAGTTGAATGATCACACTTTTGAAAGAGCTAGGAAGCGGCAATATTTCTGTTAGCTTCTTCTACTTTTGAACGCTGGATCATTATCGATTAATTATGGAAATTTCGGATGATACTACCTTCATAATGCCACTATTTTCTAATTGGCTCCAGGTTTCTTTAATTCGTATTTCATTTCCAGTTTCTAATGGGATAATTGATTCTTCGCCCGACTTTCCGGTAAGTGAGTCAATGATTCAAGTGGCAGAAATAGGATAATTTCAATATTGACAAACCCATATTTATCTTATTTTTCAGGCGAAACGTGATAATAGTGATAGTGCAGTTTACAGCGTTTCATCTAGTCATCATTCGGAAGTGGTTGATTTGAATGCGGATTCAACACGCGATGGTAATCTTGGTAGTCCAGGAAAATCAATCACTCCAATTACAAAGCAGGCAAAGACATTGGAAAAACCTGCATTTGTCAAGTCGCCAGCGATCAATTCCTCACCGTCAGATTCTGAACGTGAGCGTAACAAAAACGAGGAGGAGTGTCAAATATCCGATTTTAGCAGTAGCGACGATTCAGATTTTGAGGTTAGCTCGCTCAAATACTCTAGAATCAAAAGGCCGCCGAGGAGAACGTCCTATAAATCAAAATCCCCGTCAAAACCATTGCCTCCTCTTGAAAGTTTGAAACTTACCCCTAACAATGCAACAAATTCTCAGTCAGATAAATCTTCACCGGCCAGTGCTTCAAAATTTGCGGGTAATTGCAGCCGTCTGTCAGCAAATTCAAGGACACCAACCAAAACTAATCACGTCATCAAAAAGAAATTGATCACGCCCAGTAAATCAAGACCTCTCTTGGACTGTGAAAGTGAATCAAATGAGCGCCACTCAAATGCGGTTGACTGTGTTGATTTATTGAACAGCTCTCATGAGCTTTCCATGGACAATAACCAGGATCCTCAGGAGGAAGGTGGGTTGGTTGACTAATATATTTTTAAATCACGTTATGGTAAAATGTGTGTGCTGGGAAGAGAAAGTAATAAATTGTGGAAGTATGTAAAACGAATTATAGTGTTGCCATTTATGTTTTCAGATTGTTTAGCAACTTGGCTGGAAAGTCTGCAATCGCATCCAGCAATGAGCAAACTCTCGCCGAATGTAATTTTTTTTCCAATACTTGGTCAAAATTTTTATTTCCAGAATTCCTGACAATAATCAAGCTGGGTTAATTCACAGAAAATTTCCACATTGGAACAATGAGAGCATTTTTGAATTTATTGTCTGTTTTAGGCCAGCAGCTCCGAATTGGAAGAGATGATAATTCAGTCAAAGTCGTGCAAGGATCTGGTTTTGGAAAAAGCATTCGCAACACTGGTGGCTCTTCCGGACTTCGTATGCGAACTGATACCGGCGCTCAAAGGCGACGCGTCATTACTGATGAAACTGAAGCAATTCAAAATCAAAATAGACATGAATATAAAGCAAATTGAAGCGATCAAAAAGAGGAAGGAAAGATCTCGACTGATTGCCGCCTCAGAAACGCCTCCTGCAGCTACCGTCCGTTACAAACAGCCAGACGATTTCGAACCAGGAGATGAGGAAGACATGTTTGCAGAATCGTTAAGAAACGAAACTGCCTTTGCAAATGGGGAGTGTGCTGAAGCATTTGGAAGTCCAACTGCAGGCAATGCCTCTTCAACCCTAGGGTTTCCGAGTCAATCGAGCCGTGTACCTAATACGTCTCGAATGCCCGGCTCTGTCGCAGCTACACCTAAAACTTCTGTTGATCCTTTTACAAGGATGAATGCAGTGTTTGCACCAAAAACTGATAAGACTCCACTATCTTCGCAGGGTGACGACTTTATGAAACCCCCCCTTTGTTCTCAAAACGTAAGTCGACTATGAAAACTGATTTAAGCTGTTTAATTTTGAGGGGAAATTTCCAAAGTTGTAATTTGATTAGTTACCCAATTTTTATGGTTTATTGTATCGATCTTCGATCCACTAGGAAGTCGCAGTGTCCACGAACGACTATGAAATTGTAAGGTGGGAGAGTGGCTTATGAGCCAGACGCCCTTTATTCATTCCCGTTCAGTTGTACAAACAGGTTTACTAAAAAAAGTTCAGCCTAAGGTGTGTCCATAAATTTTCAGCATCATGTGATCATTCGTTTGTACAAGCTGCTGCTGCTCAACTCTATTCATTTTTCTCAGGCGCACGATTACTCATCAATGGGCAGCAGTCAAAGTCGGCCATCTCAGCTTGGTCTTTCTCCTATTATCAATGCAGGTTCATCCAGCTCTAATGGTAAATTATTTTCTCACAAGAAGGATATTTCATTTATGTGGTTGTCATAGAGAGTTGATTTGGGAGAAGAGAACATTGATTTTCAATGAAGTAATATTTCAACTAGGCGGGTCCAGTGAGATGGATTGAGAATATATTTTATCTTTCTTGTCGTTCCAATTTATTAATATTTTATATCATTCGGCCAAGACGATCATCAGAAAGCTGAGAATATTCTTGAGGGATGCATTTCCTAACTATTTTCCAGGTTTGACAGCTTATCGACCTGTAAGGAATGAAAGTAAGAACAACAACGCGGCCGAATTCAAATCAACGAATTATCCCCATTCAGCCGAGCTCAATAAAGTGAGATTCAATTAGTATTGTGAAAAATAACCTTCATACAATACATGTCCTCAGTGTCTCACAGTGTGATATTAAGGAAACTATTCCCAAACCTCAATTCTTGCTGGAAAAGAACCGCTTCGTATGATTGATAAAAATGCAAACAATCGTTCCTTTTACAGTGATTCAGTTGTTTGTTTTTTGTTTTCTCCCTAGGTTTTCAGGCAGAAATTCGGTCTTCATAAGTTTCGTCCTAATCAAATGGAAGCGATCAATGCTGCCTTGCTTGGGAACGACTGTTTCATTCTCATGCCGACCGGAGGTGGTAAATCCTTGTGCTACCAACTTCCAGCCGTCCTTGCTCCGGGCGTCACAATAGTTATTTCACCGTTGAAATCTCTGATTTTTGATCAAACGGAAAAACTCAAATCGTTGGATGTAAGTATTCCTCTCGCTGTCTATAGTTTTGATTGTACTACTCCTAAGAGCTCGGTACTTATTGTAAATTACTCTTTGTGATCTATGAAGTTTCACCTCATTTTCATTTTCCATTATTTCGTTAAACTTTATCTGTACAATAGTTCACAGAAATGTACTGAAGAGACCCAGGTTGACAAATGAGCATAATATAATAAACTTTAAGAACACACATGTGCTACATCTCCACACCTCGGCGTGATAATAGAAAACCATTACTTCCCGCCCCGCATGAACCAATTCAGCATAACTGCATTTCTGGCAATATCTGCATTTGAGCAATAGAACTTAATAAACCTAGTTGATCATCCTAATTATCCTCCCACTAATGCTACTCACCGAGACGCTCTCGCTCCATGTGGCTAGAAATCCAATCTATTCTATTGCCAATTCATATTCATTCATATAGGTATATTCAATCCCGGGGACTTTTGACAGACTTAGGAACCTAGCAATATTAGTCGCCATATTTGTTTACATTTTAACGTCAACATTCGCCATGTTTCCCGATTTGTCTTTGTGTTTGCCGATTTTTCAAAGGAGTAAATTCACTGGTGGCTAATAAGATGTGTTTCCACTTTATGTTGCGTTTGTCATTCCTAATTTCTTGATTGCTGTCAATTGATTTTACTGTTAGAAAGCTGACATTTTGGGCCACTTTTTCCTGAGTCGTGTGTGGAATTTTGCCATTTTTTCTGATCTTAAACGACGTTGAAAAACGGTAATTTTGAAAAATTGAGCAATCAACTTTGGCTTACTTTGATGCCTACTTATCTTAATGTTAGAATGCTGAAAACAAAGATTATAGGAAATTTAACGACCTCTCCAACCGCATAATTTTTATTGTAATTACTCCTAACTTCAAGGCACTTATGGCTATTTTATTTAGATAATAAATTCAGTCCAAGGCCATTAGAAAAAAAAAATAATAATAATACTAAGATGCGGAAAAAGTTTAATTTTATTGGGCTCTCAAAAGTTGTTGCAAATGAGCTAAAGAATCAACTCCTTTGAGGATGGCAATCTTAAGTGAGAACGCACTGTATAAATAATCTGTCCGCCCGTCGTTTCTATTTTACTGAGGAATCTATGAACTATGTAGGTACGTGTTTGAAAATTTCACCAACAATCATTATTGTTGAGTATTTTCCAATATTTTGAGACCCAGGTAATTCAAGGTTCGGGATTGTTGATAAATCGTATAACGTACGGATAGTTTAAGATCGCAGTGCTTGTAGGGGTTTGCTATTAGCTCATGATAGACAATGTACTTACAATTTCATAGGAATAATAACCAATAATGAAAAGCATTACGTGAATGACATCAAATACTGGCAAAACGAAGAATAAATGTTACACTCGTAATATCGCAGAACGTAGACACGCTGCTTTAATCGCCTTGCTTTTGCCGAAATTGCCAGACCTAGCGTTACTTATGTGCTGTTTAATAACTTTTCACCCAATGATTCGTCAAAACCAAACGTTACTGGGCAGCGAATAACACTCGGTATTTTCATGATAAGGCCACGAAAATTCGATGGATTTCTTTGCACATGGTCTCAAAATGTTGGTTATGGCGTGTAGACTTCACTTCCTCGCTTCTTTGGTTGTTTTTCCCGTGCGTTTTTCTACTAATGGGAAAAAAGTTCCAGTTCTTACAAGCATCACAATAACAGCAATTTGTTTTTCAATTTGAGGTCTATCGTACTGAAAGAAGTTTTTTTTTTATTATTAGCGTTGGTTTTCTATATGTCCTAACTTCAAAGTTCTTTGTGATGCATAAATCCCAATTTTTTCTTTAGATTCCTGCTGTTTGCCTGACTGGTGAACTATCTTTGAATCAAGCAAATGAAATTTACTACAGACTTACCACCAATAGAGGTCATGATGGTGCGTTTCAAATGTCATCATGAATCGAGTAACCTTCGTTTTGTTCATTTTATTAATGGTTACATTTACCCTCAGATATTAAAATGCTCTTCGTTACTCCGGAAAAAATTTCCGCCAGCGACCGCCTCAGCTCCGTTTTCGAGAATCTTTACCAACGAGGATTGTTGTCTCGGTTTGTAATTGATGAGGCCCACTGTGTGTCCCAATGGGGACACGATTTTCGGTGAGTAAATGTTGTCTTTGAATGATTGAAAAATTTTAAATTAGAAAAGGAAGAAATTAGGAGGTTACCAATCGCTAATATAAGAGCGACTTTTTTATTACTAGGTTGATTTTTGTCTAAGAAAAAAAAACGTTCAACCAGCAATACATTTTTCGGCAGGCCCGACTATAAGAAATTGAAATCGCTTCGAGGAAAGTTTCCCAACGTTCCTGTGATGGCATTAACTGCTACTGCCACTCCTAGAGTTCGAAATGATATTCTTCATCAACTTGATCTCCGCTCAACAAAATGGTATGCAACAACTTTACTTGGATATTATTATAATTGGAACGAACCTTATACTTCTTTTGCTTGATTTAGAGAAAATCCATCTAAAACAGCAACAAAACAACGAATATATATCATTTTATTTTATATTCTCAGTAATCGGAGAAAACTCCGGCTAATAATGTTTCCACACAGCATTATTATTAATTTTTTTAGCGAGTGTAAATCTTGATAATCGGAGAACATTTTTTTATTCATAATTCTTCTGACTGTAATATTATGGTTTTTCAGGTTCTTATCAAGTTTTGACCGTCCTAACTTGAAATATGAAGTCCTTGAGAAAAAAGGAGCTAGGACAATTGTTGAAATCACTGCATTACTAAAAACCAGGTATTTTTTATCAGCAACCTGTTTATTACCTCTCTCATGTGTCCTTACGAACAAAAACTATTCTCTTCCCCATTCTAATTTAATGATATTTTTTCTGTTATCCTTGTCGTCCAGATTTGTAAAAGATTCTGGAATCGTGTATTGTTTCTCTCGGAAGGAGTGCGACGACGTTGCTCAGACGCTTCGGCTCAACCAAATAAAGGCTGACGCTTATCATGCAGGACTGTCCGATTCTCAAAGGGCCGACGTGCAAACAAAATGGATTACGGATAAAATCAAAGTGAGGCGATGTAGATATCCATTTTACTCTCCTTTGTGCATGGAAAATTGTCATTAAATTTTGAAATGCCATTCAGGTCGTATGTGCTACAATTGCATTTGGTATGGGCATTGACAAACCAGACGTTCGCTTTGTGATTCACTATTCGCTGCCAAAATCGATCGAAGGTTACTATCAAGAGGCTGGTAGAGCTGGCAGGGACGGAGAAAAAGCTCAATGTTTACTATATTACAGCTATAGGGATATGCATCGGATAAGGAAACTTATTGACTGTAAGTGAAAATGCTGTTCTGTGAATCACTAGATCTATACAGAGTTATTTAATATGTAGGCTTATTTTATTACAATGTAAATTCACTTTCTAGTAAACCGAGAGCCTGGATCTGCTGAAGCACGGGCTACTCACATTGACAACCTCTGGAAGATCGTGTCTTTTTGCGAGAACCGAACCGAATGCCGTCGATCTATGCTGCTCAATTATTTCGGTGAAAAATTCGACAGAGCGCAGTGTCGTTCAAGGCCTGGAACAACTTGTGACAATTGTTTGACACAGGTAACGCTTTAACTGATGATAATTTGACTTCTAAACTGCCTTAAAGATCCTAACAAAAATATACACTTAAGGCAGTATGTGAGATAGAAGCCAAGTATTTCAATCAATTGCTGTTAGAATGCTTGGGGCCACTGCCGACTAGATTCCTGTCAAACTTCTAAAGAGCTAGTGGGAAGTAACTTTTGTCTATGTTTCTATTTTTCTGGTGTAAAATTAATTGTTATTTTTTCTTCTGTCTCAATTTTCAAGATTGAATCACCCAGGTAATATAAATTTACCAATATTTTATTTTTCGTTCCCTTTCCTCCTGGGCTCAAATAATTTCATTGATAGTTGCCATTTTTACTTGTTAAGCCATATACCTATAACTTTAAAAAAAAGCATTTTCTGGCCCCATGCGGACACTCCATTTGTTTTATTTGCTGGGTGAAAATATTTTCAGCATTTCCCCTTCTTTATTACAAGGTGTGTTACATATTCGCTGCAACCATTACATTTCGGTTTTTCAGGATGAATTCAATTTGATAGATCTGACCGCACTATCAAAGGAAATCGTCCAGTTTGTGAAAGAAAAATGCGGAAACGCGAATAACAGTTCGTGGGCAAATAATTTCACAGCTAACCACATCATTGATGTTTTGAAAGGCAGTGAAGCAGCTAAAGTCAAGTCATCAGGTTAGAAATTGTACAATCCATTCCAATAATCAAAAATACCTTTACCTGTCAGCCGCCTAGTTTGGAGTTGATTCGGAAAACTTTATTAGATAATTATGAAATAAAAAATAATTAAAATTACGTTACTAACACAAGTGCATGGTGTATGGTTGTCTTAAATCATAATTGAAGCAAAGTATACACCATTGTAAAATCATCATCGGCTTTTTTTTATCAATTGCGGCATTTGAACGAGTTTCTCGATTTTATAAATGGTTATACTTGTCTGCGAACTCAAACATGAAAGTACTGTGTGATCTATGCTCACCACTGGTTACATGTAATTTTATCTTTGCTGAAAATCCTACGCAACTAGTTTATATTACCAGAATTGGCATCTGGTTTTTAATTATTTTTAATCTCACTAATATTTCTGTCATCAGGTCACATAAATAGTAGTCTTCACGGTAAGGCAAAACAGTTATCTCGGCCAGACGTGGAACGTTTGATACATAAACTGGTGCTTGAAGGATTCCTTGACGAGATCCATGTTCCAAGCCGAGACGGCATTGTCAATGCTTACATCAAAGTGGGACATTTCGCACCGAAACTACTCAGCGGTCAGTCGAAGGTGAGTATTTTGGAGTTTCCTCTTTCTTGGTACTGTGTGATGAGGAATACAATCAAACAAGTGTGTTATCTTTGAAGAGATATTTTGAAAGTGATTATACAAATATCAGTTGGAATCATGGAATATTCTCTGCATACTCTATTTCTATGTAAAAATTGTCCTTCAATGGGATAGATATTCTTCGTTATTGAAGATAATGTCGAATTGTTCCTAACCTTACAACTAATTTTACCATTCTAGGTAGAACTGGCCATGGCGTCAGCACGAAAACTGGCTGGGACCGGTATTATCGCCGCATCTGAAGTCGAAGATTCTGAAATTTCAGAAATCGAGGACAGTTGCTATCTTGCACTTCTTGAGAAAGTCAAGGAAATTGCACTCGAACGCAAAGTCAATTCCAACTCAATAATGAACACAGAAGTAAGGTTTTCTAATGGCATGGCTCTATTATATCTATGATATATATATTATACCTAAAACTACTCGCGCCGAATAAATACAGAAAACTTGCGGTTGAGTCACTGTATATAGATATATATATATTCTGTCTCCCCTTTACCCACTCTGTGAAATTAATTTCCACCTGATGTCCGGGGGTTGTGAGGTGGAGAAAAACCAGGCGACTCATTCTCCAATTCTTTATTAGCTGGCCGAGCACTTTCGCCCATTCGGGCATCCTCAGGGCGACCTAATTATATATATCATTTAGTATTCATTATCATGGAGGCACAGAACAATCATAAAAGTTTTTAGAATTCTCAAGCTACTTACGTGGAGCCATAGGGTCCACAGCCAAGTCGGCTCAGTCACTAGGTTATTTATATTAAATCACATCTTGTCTGCCTGGTTTCCCTATGTCCTGAAAAGGTTGTTTTTGGCTTAAGGTAAATATAATATAAAATAAAGATATGTTTTGATACTGGTAACCATGTTCTACTTACATAAATTGGGGGGACAATAATTGAAGGAAAAGGTATCACAGATTCATTTTAGAGGGTAATTTAAAAATATAAATATATATAAAAACTCTGCTAGAACTATACACATGGATTGACTAGAATTGATTGGGGAGGTTACCTGATGGGTCCATTCGGGCCTGAGGATGCCCGAATGGGCGAAAGTGCTCGGCCAGCTAATAAAGAATTGGAGAATGAGTCGCCTGGTTTTTCTCCACCTCACAACCCCCGGACATCAAGAGACGCGACGAGAAGGAAAAGAATTTCCACCTTTTTATCGTATTGTTTTAGGCTCTTAAGTCGATGTCAAAGAAGCTACCAACTTCAGAAGAAGCTATGCTGAAGATAGTCGGTGTGACGAAAGCTAACTTCGACAAATACGGACGAGTGCTGATAAATATAATCGAAGGTTTCGCCGCTGCTAAAGATGGCAAGTTGAAATTTGACCCAAACTTCTGGCAATTTCACCTGCAATTCGTTGTTTCTTTGACTTATATGGCTGCATGTCTAATAACACACCCATCGTTGAAAAGGGGAACAACTAAAAAAAACATTTTTGGGTTAGCATCGGTGTTGGATAACCGGAGTGTTGTATTTTGTCCATATAAGGTGGAAACAAAGCTGATTGAGTTTTTTTTTCGAGAGAGCGTTTTCTCCACCGCGTGTCTCTAATCTGAGGCTCTTTGCATCATATTTTCTTCATCAGGGCTTAGAAAATTCTCTAAGCCCTAGCAATCTTTTCGCAATCCAATGGTCAATCTTGGAAATTGCAGTATTGTCTGTATTTAAAAACTTTGTTATTGCAGAAATTACTTATAGGAAAATAACTATCATTCAAATTTTATCGCACTTATCCCTAAAAAAATTCTAAAAGCATTTTAAAGATTACTATAGTCAAAGAAATAAAACTAAAATCACAGCCTATCAGTAACAGCAGGCTTCAGTTGCATTTCTTTGACTATAGTTATATTTAAAATGGCTTTAGAAATTTGTTAGGGATAAGTGCATTACAATTTGAATTATGGTAATTTTCCTGTAAGTAATTTCTGCAATGACGAAATTTTTAAATATAGACAATATTGCAATTTTGAAGATTGACCATTGGATTGCGTTGTAGAGCAGTTTCTAAGCCCTGACGAAGGAAATAATATAATATCCGAAAGCTCGGCGAAAGACACGTTCCAACTTTTTAAGACAGGGGTCAATCAGTCATCTTTATTAATAATGATAATGATGCATAATCAAATCGAAATAGAAGCTGAGGTCGTCGTACAATCAGCTTGAGGAGTCCGATATATCTTCAGGATTATCTCTATTTGATGAATAGTTTGAGGAGTCAT
This sequence comes from Tupiocoris notatus, assembly GCA_037159825.1. Classification (NCBI taxonomy): domain Eukaryota; kingdom Metazoa; phylum Arthropoda; class Insecta; order Hemiptera; family Miridae; genus Tupiocoris; species Tupiocoris notatus. The sequence goes on along the minus strand of JASJUZ010000401.1, from coordinate 650,894 downwards.
ATACGAATAAATTCTTTCTTGGTTAGTTAAACCTTTTTCCTTTCAGTGATCCTATGTGAAAGGGCGATGGCCAGTTGTGTTGAAACTGAGGACAATCCTGACGAAGGTACTTCATCTTGGTTGGGAGCAAGGACTGAATCACCGTATTTCGCCTCTGCGAGTTCAATGATGCCCAACAAAGGCATTAAAAGAAAAGCATCATTCAAAGCGAAAGGAAGCCGTATTAAAAGAGCTAGGTATTTTAGGAGGAAATTGAAAAAAAATCGATTTTGACAACTACTTTTATTTTGATCTAATCTATCTTGAATTTTTCTTTCAGGAAAAAAAAAGCTCCACCTAAATCTAAAAAGTGAGTACGAATTTCTAGTGTGAAAGGTTGGATATCATCGTAGCCAACTGTGTATTTACTCTGAAAAACGATTTCTCTGAAACCCATTCCCAATTCATCATTCTTGACTATTAGATCCAATTGGTAAAAATTACAGATTGCAAATACTCGATTGATTTGCCCCCTGAGTCATTATGCATTATTCACTAGTTTTCAGACTCCTTCAACCTACACTTACTGAAGTTCTCTCATGCCGGAAATTTTCCTAATGGCGCTTCATCTGTAATTACTAATCGCCTCATTCTGATTGCAGAGCGACGTCGAAATTTTCCCCTAAGAAATCGTCCAATGTGTCGAAAGGTTTCATTCCTATGCCGAACAGACGGTGACCAAATGACTCGCCATCGCTGCGCTTCCGACCACACAAGAGAACTCATGTAAATAGCCGCTGTATGTTTTTTATGTAGCTTCCGTTTCCGAATTTATACCGGTCGAATAAAGTTGTTAATATTTCTACTTTTAAAAGATGCCTGTTTCTTCTAGTCCCCGACATTCTGTCGAATAATTTTATTCTTGTGAACCGAAGATTCCTCAATTTCATATATTTTTTAGGCTTGCAATGGGTAGTCTAGCAACAGCAAAAATCTTATTTCTTTCATTATTGAAACGGCGGTTTATTTCTGGGGTTTCATATCGTTCTTTAGTTGTTGATATAGCTTTCTCTATAGAAGTATCTAGATGGTGGAAATGAGGTTTAGCTCAAAAGTTTTTTCAACATTTTCAGATTAATAGACCTTACTAGAACTTTTAAACTATCATCATAAATAATAGATGAGTATATTATACTAGCAGTCTACTAAAAATCTATCTCCAACCTCTTGCAGATAGTGTGACAATCGAGACCTCATCTCTGCCTTCTATACTCTCTTTTTCTCTCTTCATATTATAAATTATTATCCACTCATCAACGTTTTTTCAATTGTAGTGATACACTGAACGAAAAATAGGAACGACCTTCAATTTTTAAGTGATTTAGACTAATCCAAGTGCCAACATTTAAGTGCTTTTTCAAGCGGTTCTTTTGGGTTTGTGTGCAGTCGTATTCAGTGTTTGATGATATACTTTTCCCAATTGAAGGTATTTGCATTGTACATTCGCTCGTTTGCAAAGACACTCAAGACTTAAGATCATCTACTTATTGGAGACTTCAGGTGTAAACTTCAACGTATGAATCTAGCAACCATCGTTGTCAAAGTGTATGTCGACTGCAAAATCTGTGGAAAAGATAAAAACATCAACGCTGCTGGATAAATTACTTAGGAAAACACTGCAAATGATTGTGGAATTGTTTATTATTCCTTTGCTTCAATTATGATTTAAATAGCCCCCAAAGTTCCATTATTTGTGCTAAGATTTTTTCAATCTGTTACTTGAAAAATCGATTTTTGTTGCCCGATTTTTAGGTGCAATCGGTTTTACGATTTTGATTGAGAAACGATTTTGAAAATCGATTGTTGGCGATTGATTTTGCATCCCCAGCCACTCCAACAAGCAATGTTACTAATGAAAACCAAAGTTGTTGTTAGTTACATTGATTTTTACAGCTAACTCCAAGGCCAACTCTAACCATAATTGAATGTTAAATAGTTATTCTCCTAACTATACTGCTTGAGAAAGTGTAAGAAGAGCATTCTAATGAGTATAGAACAATTTTTATACCAGCACGAATGATCGACTTCTTATAATATCTCAAAATTTTGACAATTTCACATATAACTCGAGAACTATTAACTCTATCGACTCCATTATAGGTTCATTCGATTCAGCGTCAAAAAATCAATTTATCAAACACAACTTCTATCTTTCAAAAACATTGGATAATGTTTCTCCCTTTCAACCCCCCTCCCCCGCAAATACCCTTGAAATGGAGGTAGCGATTTAGCTGAATTCAGAACTAGAATAATTTTCGTTGAAAATTACCTTAATCTATTATAAATGCAGTTTACTCAGAAAAGTGTTGTCGACAAACATAAATTGAATTTTGAGGGGCTTAAGAAGAAAAATTCTTGGGCGATTTAATGGTTCATCATTGAATAATAAACCTAAATCAATAAACCCTAATTAAGTGCAAAGATTTTCAGCTCCCCTTTGCTTTAGGTTGTGGTTGAAAAAATTTTGAGTGAAATTTGTATAATTATCGGTTTTCCTTCTTTAAAAGTTTCAGATTTTGATTTTCGAAAAATCAATCAATTGTGAGTTTGAGGGGGAGTGAATTGAGGTAAATTACTCACTAATTTCTTGTACTTCCGCCAAGATCTTTCGCTCGTATGGGCATCTTCAAGGCTTTGTAGAATCATAAGTATCTACGGCAGATTTACAAGAAATTAGGGAGCAAGTCACCTCTGTATCCTCTTCTTCAACCTCACAAGAGATACCGTGCTATCAGCAAGATAATAGAAAATACTCTGAAAGAAAAAACAGTTGGTATATTTTATAAGAAATAAAAATGATCAAAGTAACGACGAGTATTAGTAAATGTCTCCAACAGATGAATACTCACGTTTCGAAATGTTTCATAGTTGAACACTATGAATCGTTTATAATGCAACATCAGTGGGGCTTGATTGAAAAGCAACAATGGAATTAAAACTTTCCTTTTTGCAGGGTCGCAATCGAACCATTTGCTTTCATATATCGCCGCCATTATAATTTTTCTCTGCAAATGTAACAAATATACATATTTTAAATGATATATTATAGGTAAGTAGATAATTTTTTTCAGTTGAGAAGGAGAATAACCAGGTGACTGAATCGACATTTACTTCTTAAATTTATGCCTACCTAAATTAAAGAAAGAATATACAAATAATTGCAAAAGTCGCTGTTAACCCTAGAAATTCAATAGATCTTTCTGCTCCAAATTTAGTTCCCCTTTAGTGCTATATGGCTCACCTGATCTTGCAATTCCTCGCCACATGAACAGATCACAAGTGTCAAGAAGAACGAAATGAAAAATGTTACGACGACAGCTCCAATATTGTTGTAGTTCTGATTCGATACTGCCTGAGATAGATGGATCGGATCAATATACATTTTTAATTGAATACTTCAGACGGACAATAATTAATAATCGTTACCAGAAAGAAATGGTACACGGAGAAACAGCTTCTCACGGCGGTGAGAAATATTTCGGTAAATCCGGCTTTCCCAAATGTTTTGCCGGTTAGGTTGCCCAAACTGTAGAATTATTAAAGATTCTTAAATAGAGAATTATTCGTTAGCTTCAATCGGACGATATTTTCTATTAAGACTCTATCTTCTTTTATTTTTTTGCAAGCTCAACCGCCTCCTTGAAAAATCAATAAAACCTGCTGCTTCTACTCAAAGGAGTAAAGTGACCAAAAATCTAAATAGTCTACAACAACCTAAGCTGGAAATCAATTAGCTGGTGTGAAAAATTTCAACATAATTGGTTCATTTATTTGACCATAAAAGAGTAATTTTCCATATTTAAGGATGCATACACCAACATGGTGTTGACTTACCAGGCAACATCGCTTGACAATTTAAGCATTTTCCTGTCGTACTTCTCGTCAATTTCTATTGGCCTATTTTTCAAAGTGTTTCCCAATATCTGCGAGTACGCAGTCAGCTGTCCTACAAAACCTTTGAGAGCTGCGTCAAATGTTAGGACGTAAAAGGCAAGGTGAAAGTTAACCCAAATCTGGAATATCCATCCAGCCAATGGGTGCATTCCAAACGTTGACATTTGGTATGGGTAAGACGCTGTGCCTGTCATGAAGATGGCGGCCAATTCCTGGGCGCATGTGGTGAAGAAACTGACCACTATGATGAGCATGAAATTCCTGATGAATGCACGACATCCTGATGGTCGAGAAAACATTCTATTAGCATCATCAATAATGAATAGAAAATTTCTTTAGGTTTTATCAAGTCCTTTATTTCTCCTTCTAAGGATTTCACCCATTGCTTCTTCAGGAAGGTTAGATTTATGCGGTATGCCTTAATAACCAGGATATTATGGCTTTACCACTTATCTAACCTTTTTGAAGACGCCAAGGGGAAAGCGCTAGAAAGAAAAATAAAGGACTCAAACCCAAGAGAACGCCTCATAATTTATCCTTGTTCTCGAAATGTTGTTGAGAAATAGTTCATTTTATTGTTTCATTTTTTATAGCTCCAAGCTCTTTCACAAGTTGGTGCAATGAATGTTACCTAACCGCTGTTCTACTGATTACTTCTCTCATCACTACTAATATCTACAGGGTGTACATTATAGGGGGCGCAGTGCTTCAACCATATTATATTCTACACTTATTCTCCGAGTCTTTATTAGCCCTTATTGTTTTTTAGGGTGGCTGTGGACCCCATGGCTCCACGTCGCCCTGAAGATGCCTGAACGGGCGAAAGTGCTCGGCCAGCAAATAAAGAATCGGAGAATGAGAAGCCTGGTTTTTCTCCCCCTCACACCCCTGGACAAATTGTTTTGTTCACATTAAATTGACAAAAAAATCAGTCCAAAAGCGAACTAACTTTTTGTTGCAAATTAGTTGTAGTACTGCGCGCCTGTTCATGTCCACCGTGTATACTACACAATAATGCTATTTCAGTTTGATTCCACTTTCCATCAGGACCTATCGCCGTTAATAATTCAACTCACTCGAATTGGCTATTTTCAAATGGTCATTGGCGTCGCCTTCGTCTTTGACATCGGCGTATATCGAATCGAACAGATCAAGTATGCGATTCAAGTCTTTTCTCTTCATCAGTAGGACGACGTGGGAAAGAATAAGTTGCACGACAAGCGTCAACATGACGAGACATTTTAATTTGAGATGACTGTTTTCTGGTTCGGTCGCCTCGAATAAAACGTAGACTACGCAGCTGAGAAGCATTGCTGCGTAAGCGGTGAACGTGATGGCTGTGTAACAGGAAACAGGAGAAAAATAATACTTCTATGTGCAATCTAACTCGTTCGAAAACTAGATTTAACTGTCAAACTTCAAAAAACGTCAAACTTTGAAGGGAACTTCGACTTTTTTTCGTGAGGCATTACAATAGTGCACCATTAAGAAATAAACCCTAAGTCACCACCTTAATACACAGTAGCCTTCTTTAATAGCCTTCTATTTTATTCAAAAATGCCATCGTAATCTCATCTAACAATTTCTACAACTTCAGACTTTTTCTTCTCCAGGTGGTCACATTACTTCTTCCTGTAGGTTGAGGGGGAGAAAAACGAGGCGACCTCTTCTCCATTTTTTATTCAGCCGAGTACTTTCGCCCGTTCGGGCTTTTTCAGGGCATTATAGGACCAAGCCCTTGGTCCTATAATGCCCTGAAAAAGCCCACTTTCGCCCACCTATGGGCCATAGGTACCCACCTATGGCCCATAGGTGGGCGAAAGTACTCGGCTGAATAAAAAATGGAGAAGAAGTCGCCTCGTTTTTCTCCCCCTCAACCTACAGGAACATCAGACTTTTTTCCTTCTCGCAGTGCAGTTTTATTCATGGAAAAGAAGTAAACCGCCAAATGTGAAACGAAAAACGAGGAATTTTCAAATTCTGTGATGCGAAGAGACAAACTATTGAGTAATTCAATAGTTGATGTATAATGGTATTTTAATTTTGTTAGTCGGTGCAAAATCAATACTACAGATCATTAAGTAATATATTTTGGAACCTGTGAGTATGCTGAACGCCTTCTGCGTAAAACGGGAATCATTTCCTTTTTGTAAGACTGCCGCTAATTCTAACATCGTGCGCAAGTATGGCATTGACGTTTTTGGAAGCGACATTTCAGACCGCACAGAAACCAATGGTTGAAGATAGATTTCCAAACTACTGTCGTCATCTTGAGGAAACGCGAGGGTAATATTTTATTGAATTATCCTCCCTATTAAAATAATGCGGGGGCACTTAGTTGGCCTGTGGCTAGTGAAGGCTGAACATTGTCGCGTAATTGGCTGTGTTTAAGGAACGGGGAATTAAGGTAATGTTAGTTAAATCGGCCGATGGTCGATTAAAAAGTCAACAATTTTTTCGTCGTCATTATTTTATTTCGAAGGTTGTTCCTTAACCTATAATCTGGGACTGAGGTATTGGAATACCTAATTTGGATGCTTAGTTGGTAATCGTACAGTTTTGGAGAATAATTCATCAAGAAATTATTTGACAACGAATGATTTTGTATTTTTTTCGCACCCGCAGAAGCTTCCATCCTAAATATCAAGATGTATAAAGATATTCTTTTAAAATGCTAACAAAAAAATTTTGATCTACCTATCACATCCGAAGAAAATTACTTATTCTTTGAAAGTCGAGTCACGAACAAATTTTAAGGATTCCAATTTTAAACAAGCAGCTTGGCCTCAGGAGCAAATTTTCAAAGCGTATTACAAAGAACACTTGAAACAATATTGTAATGAATATGGAAATATGTTCACAACTTCATAAGTAAATACCTAAGATCGTCATTTATTACATAATGTATTTCGAATGCATAGTGTATATTATATATATTCGAATGTATTTTCCCTAAGCTCAAAAATCCCGTAATAGCTCCGATAAATCAAAAACTGTTGATGACATCCGGCTGTGGTATCATTCGATTTACCTAGTGTAAAAAAATGTCAATTTAACCCAAAGGCTGAGTTAATTTTATTTTTGCACGTTTAAAGTCAAATTTGAACACCGCTCTCAGTTCCGACTTGGCCGATCCACGAACTCTAAATTCTTTTTAATTAACACAAAGAATTTTTCCAAAAAAAAAAAAGAATTCGTTAATATGTGAAGTAAGGAAGTAATACATAAAATTCATTCAATGTTTCTTTTCTCTGTTGTATGAAACGGATTTTGAAAGTGTTTTCGTGTCAAAACTCGGTTCTTAGTTGGTTTTATTATTATTATTATTTTTTTTTTTTTTGTAACAAGCCTTATAAATTTTTTGCGAAAATTTGCTAGAGTTGTTCATGTTGTAGGGAATTTGTCAGCTCTAATTTTATATGCGGAACAGTCACTTTTGAATAACGCGCAGGTTTCCGAGATAGGCGCACAAATGAGAAGACAGCCCAACATTGACGTGTTTTTTGCGATCATAAAGCATCGCTATTTAGGTGGCACACAATTCGGGGAACCCCGAAAATGTTCATTAAAACCGCTGAAAAAACTTCTATGTTCATTTTAAAACTGCTGGCAGTACCTGTGATAACAGATTACCTTATCTCTACATGGCAAGTGTTATTGATAAAGGAGCTTCTGCTTTAAAGCGAGAGGATGATCTAGCTAAATTTTGTTCGCCATGTAAAGATGTTTTCAGTTTTCAGGTCATACGAAAAATCATAAATTTTCCATCATCAGTTGAACATATAAATAAGCGTCTCTTCAAAGGTAAGCTAAGAATTAACCTCGAGGGTTTTTGATTGTTTACTTTCCAGTCTTTTCGTGTTCATTTATGTTTCTTCAATATTTGAATAGAATGAACGTTAGTCTGATAATTGTTTGCTTTAGCGAGCGTTCAGCAAGTGCAGAGTATTCAATATATCACATTTCTCTTTATATTCAAGTTCTCCTTGGATATCAGCTAACCTAGTTAATTTTTAGACCTTAAATATTCTACAAAATAATCTGCCACGTTTGTTATTTCTGGGCTCCCTCATTGCAAAACATTTTAATCCTTCGTTGTCGTCAATAATGGAAATTTTTTTGTCTTGCAGCAGGGCTTGAATATCGAATATGATGAGTAAACAATCGACCAGTATCAAAGCTGTACAATAATATTTGCGTTGGCAGATAGGCCCAATTATTATTAGAGTATCATAAAATAGATTGGCGGAGTTATTGATTTCAACACCTGGTTACCCTAACAGTTTAGGGAAACATAATTGTTTCCTTGTCCTTTTTTCCTTGTCGTCGCATTTTTTGATGTCCAGGAGGTTGATGAGGGAGAAAAACCAGGTGGCTAATTCTCCAGTTCTTTGCTGGCGGAGCACTTTTACCCATTTGGGCATCCTTCGAGTGACTTGAGAGTATAGCGTTCAATGATTGCTATCATGGAGACACACGAAATTATGAAGGTTACAGAATTCTCAAGTCAGCTCAGTCACTGGGTTTTCATTAAATCACATTTGTGAGGGGGAGAAAAACCAGGCGACTTATTCACCAAATTTTTAATGATTGGCCGAGCACTTTCGCCCACTCGGGCATCTTCAGGACGACGTGGAACCAGGTGGTCCACAGTTTCATGGTTCCACTTCGCCCTGAAGATGCCCGAGTGGGCGAAAGTGCTCGGCCAGCCCCATTAAAAATCTGGAGAATAAGTCGCCTGGTTTTTCTCCCCCTCACAACCCCTCTACAATAAATGCGACGACAACCAAACGAAGTAAATCACATCTTGTCTTCCTGGTTTCCCTATGTCCTGAAATGTTATTGTGTGAAGAATCGGAGAATCAGTCGCCTGGTCTTTCTCCCCCTCGCACCCCCTACACATTCCTTGACCTTTTACCTCTCGAGCTAGTGCAAATAGGAAAAGTGCAAGCAAGCAATATGACGGAATATATTAATAACGCTGAAGTGAATGAATGAATACATTTATTTGTACCGTTTCAGGTATCACAAAGAGCTCAAGTACTCCAAAAAATCCGTCAAGATAAATAACCTATAAAAATATTTTTAAAAAATAAAATAAATAATAAACACCGCGCGTTTGGACGACAACTAGGTATAGTTGGAGTGCATACATCTCTAGCAATTTTTCTGTAATAGCGAGCTTCATAAATACGAGATACAATTTCTATTGGACTTTGATTCCACCTTCAAAAAGAAAACTCTAAATAACGTGGAAGTGATAATTACGTGTGACTAAAAATCTTGCGTCGTTCATGCGCCAAATATTTCAAGATGTTGACCGTTGAAACTTCTCGTGATTTTTACGATCTTTCAAAATTAAAATAGGCGACTTCAATGCGATTTGCGGCGTTTCTGATTCAAATCCTCGGAACAATGTTTGTAACCACAAAGGCTAAATTTTAAACAGGTTTTGGTTCGACCAAGCTCAATAACGAGACAAATTTCTACCTCAAAAACTCACAATGTAGAAACTTGCAACGCTAAAATATCAACTTCTTGGTTGAATTGCTATCACGACTCATGAATTATAATTAGGCGAACGAATACCTGAATGTATTTGCAAGGACATCTACTCTAATCGCTCCGACGGATTCCGTCAAATCGTGTTTAGGCGGCACGCATAGTTTAGGCAAGTGTTGTTAGGTACATTGAAATCGTCTAGCTCAAAATTTTCTATTGGAACGTACTTGAGGTTTCGAAAACCGTGTTCAGAATCGTCACAATGTTCTAACTCTTCGGTAAGTACAATGATAATGTAGAAAATATACAAGCTAGAGAACACAAAAAAGGTAGAAAGGACTTCCAAATTTTGACGCTCTTAAATAATTTGAACGATTGAGCCAATATTTCTCTCAATCTACCTGTATTCTTTCCATTACATTAAAATGAGTTTCAAATTGTGTTGGATTTAATTAGCGAGGGTCATGAAGAGTTGGTTAGCTGTATTCCTCTTTAAACCAACATCAACATTTTTTTACTTCTCCAGGTGGTCGCATTACTTCTTTTTGTAGGTTGAGGGGGAGAAAAACGAGGCGACCTCTTCTCCATTCTTTTTATTATCCAGCCGAGTACTTTCGCCCGTTCGGGCTTCTTCAGGGCATTATAGGACCAAGGGTACCTATGGCCCCTACCTAAGGCCATAGGTACCCTTGGTCCTATAATGCCCTGAAGAAGCCCGAACGGGCGAAAGTACTCGGCTGGATAATAAAAAGAATGGAGAAGAGGTCGCCTCGTTTTTCTCCCCCTCAACCTACAAAAAAAAAAAAAACATTTTTTTAACAAACCATTTTTTCGGGTTTTCCCTTTTTTGTGCCCCCAACATGCTCAAATCACACATTTTCCAATCTTCTCTCCCATGGTTATTTTTAAGATTGAATTGTATATATTTTTGTTTTCTGGAAGATACATTGGGCAACCATTTCTCCGCATTGTATTAGTGTTTCTCTATTTTGGAAAGTCCTGTTCTCTAGAATTAAAAGGTGAGCGTGGTTGAAAAATAAGTTGCGCATTATAGTTCCAGTAAAAGCTTATCATTTATCGAATTAGTTCTCCAGTCTTTCTACCATTAATGTTTTCAATTCACTAAATTTCGGTTTTTCTTTCACTAGAATAGTTTTTTGATGCAATGAAAGTATGTGAACGCAAGAATTGTAAATTGAATAATGAATTATGATGAGATTTCTAAAGCTATACAAATCAGGGATTCTCGTGAGAATTTTTGACTACGCGCTCTCCTCAGCAAAGTGGAATCGATAAAAAATTGTGATGATGCTCTTTTCCATCAACTTCTGATGACATTTTCAAATACATTATGGCCGAGCTGGAAGTAGTTCTATTTCTAACAAGTCATTCTTTTTTTCACTGTTGAAGCGTTTGATGGCTGCGATTTTCTATCGCAAGTGCAAGTTCTTTGATAGAATGCGATGTGTTTTATTTTCTGCGGTTTCCTCGACTTTCTGAGTCAATTAATGGAGAAGAGCCACAATATCTTTGTCGAAAATAGGATAATGAAATGGTCGTTGTGAATACTCACGTATTACTTGTTCAACTTATAACTATTTTCTTTCAGTCTGCCGTCTTCGTTTGCATCTGAAAGATGACCTCGAACATGTTCAAGTCGTCAGTTCTGTTGACTGCTGCCGTCGGAGCTGGCGTCATGATCGGTGCTGCTGGCGTCTTTCTGTACGACCATATCGTCCGACAAAAACGCCGGCTGATCCTACAGCAGGATGTTCTACAACTGGGATTGTCCGTTTCTGAACTTCAGAGAGAAATTGAAGCTATCAGGTATTCGATGGTTTCGATTTTGAGAGCCGCTTTGAGATAAATATTGAATTGCGAGGTGAAAAAAGAAGAGGCCGAAGACGGAGGAGGTTTAACCGTAAAATACTAAAACGTGTTGGAAAATTAGCATTTCGATTCTTCAACTCACGTAATTTCATTAGTTTGCTTCTTGTTTCTTTAACCTTGTTGAAAAGGGTTGATTGAGCTAGAGGACAAAAGTATTTCACAACGTAAAATCAAAATCGCTGTTATTACACTGCAACGTATTTTCTTTATTGCTGACCCTAGCGATTTTATACTTCCAATTATCTTTTATAGAGTTTTTATTCCAGGGAGGCCCAAGAAGCAAGACGAAGGCGGCGGCGGACGAAATCTGATGAGAAAAACAGCCACGGTGAAATGTTGGCTTCGATTTCAGGCGGGGAACACTCTGAAACTGACATGTTGTCTATTGTTGACGATGACGAATTTTTCGACTTCTCAGATGATGAGGATTATCCGTAAGTCATATTGATATTGTCTTGTTCAATAATGGAAATTAATTTTGTTCCAGAAAAAGGGTATTACTGTGTGCTTCAAGAGTTCATCAAGGTTTTTTCCAAGCTAACGAATTTTACTAGTATTTTTTTGCTATTCATATCTGGAAAGACAGTGGAATTTTCAATATAAAATTTATTGGCATAATCAGTAGTATTACAGTTAATATGGGGGACAGTTTGAGCTTCTCCTTTGACGTATTTGTTCTAATTTGCCGAGTACTTTCGCTCGTTCGAACATTTCAGGAAAATAATAGGTACCTGCGACCTAGATGTGCGACTATACTGACGTGAAACGTAAAAAATTTGCTTCATGTTGGTCCATGATATTTCACCGTATTATATAAGCGCATATTATCCCGTTGCAATGTGCCAAATGTCACCTCGTCAACTGGTTGAATAAACAAAACTCTATTTACCCCCAATTTATAACAATGCTTTTATTGATCTTTTGGAAAGGATTTTCCTCCAATCATTATGAAAGAACAACGTGACTCTCGATTGATCTCCGTTGTAGTTTTTACAAAACATCAAGACTTTCTCTTTTCTATGTTTCATCCTTTTGATGGATAAGTTGAGACTTTTATGCTGTTGGAAATCGAAAAAAAAACGAAGCGATCAAAATGATGCGTTGAATAATGCTGAGACGGCCAAAAAGAAAAAATTACAGCCGTCTGTTTCGTTCGAGCCTGGATTCGAAAAAAGACGCCGCGAAAGTTCTTTAAGACGAGTGTTCTCAAGACACAAGTCGGCCCTGTCTTTGCATTCGCGTAAATCTGGAAGCACTCACAGGTCTTTGAGCAGCCATACTTCAGGCTCAATGTCGCCGCATATTCGAAAAAGCATCATCCGAGTGAAAAGCATGTAAGAGCTTGTTAACCGATTCATATAGCTTTTTATTGCAGCCCATTGTCTGAAAATGCTGTGACTAGCTCACATTGATGATTGGTCTTAGCTGTAAAAATGATCCATTCCACAGAACCTTAACTGATCATCAGGTTTGCGCACTGTAACTCATACCTTATTTTGACATTCTTCAGTTTTTGAAACTCGTGGCTATTTAATATTGTATATATATTTATATTGTATTCTGATAACTTTGCGACCTTTTAATGAGTTTCTCGATTCTATAACTCATTATATTTATCTGCGAACTAAGAATCTGACTTTTGTTGTTGACTAGCTGCTATAGCAACCACTTCTAATGACCGAGGGTTAGACTCCCTCTGAAGAACATGGGAATAGCGCACTTTCCGGTATCCTTTTCAATTTTCCACAGAAAATCGCGTTCACCATGTTAGTCCCTGTTAGTCGTACATTTTAGCGAAAAGCTCTTTTTCAATCTGGTCGATATAGGTCTACTGGAGAAAAGCAGAATAATCTGACATTATGCAGTGGCTGCTCCACGAATAAACTCAGTGAAGAGTGAATCCCCCTCAATGAAGACCAGTATTGTGTTGGATGAATTTATCAGCTCGTTATTATCAGATCGTGTAATTTACGTTAAATCGAGAAATCATCCCCAATTCAAAAAAAAATGGAGAAGAGGTCGTCTTGTTATTCTCCCCCTCAACCTGCAGAAAGAAGTAACACGACCACCTGGAGAAGAAAAAGATATGGAATTAGTTATGATTGGCAATACAGAGGAATTTCAACATGGTTTTATGAGACCCGTAGCTAAGAACAATAATTATGATCTTGCTAGTTGCTAGGTGAAAAAGAGGCCAAGAGGTGTCAGGCTAGTTGGGTGGTGAAGAGAGGTTCTTTTAATTTGTTAGCTTGCGAAGCGCTTTTGCCAATCGGAATATCTTAAGGTACTAAGTTGGAAGAGGCAGCCGTTCAGAAACTAACATCCAGTCGCCCCAGTGACTAAATATTGAACGAAGCGTTTACACGCATTATTTTCTTTGGTAATTGTGCGCGTTCGTCGTGATGTTTGGTAACTAATGACCTTGACATGGACCTCACATGACCGACTTCTGCAATCGCAAACAATTTTACAATTTGGAGCTGTTTGAAGCAATTTCACCTTCGACTTTTTATATTATCAGAGGGTGAATGGAGGAATGGTGCCTGCTCTGACGCCAATACCTTTGTGTGCATGCTGAGTGAAACGGAGAGCAAAGCGACAAAATTTTCCCAAGCTATAAGCAAAGAAGTAGGCAAACCGAAGGGGAAGCTGGGGGACAAGGCGTATGAATTTTTCCCCTGCTCGAAAATCCCCATAACAGCTCCTTAAGTTGAGAACCTCTGAAGCTAGCGATCTCGTTTTGGTCTTTTTGGATTCAGCATGATAAATTCACAGATTTCGAAATTACAAAAAAATGCTTTTTATATCGGGCTCATAACGTTTTTCGATTTTCGGCTAGTTGAAATTCAAATGTGAACCCTGCCCATTGCTCCAATCTGGCTAACTCGTCACTATTTTTGCCGTCAAATTTTAATCACACTGGGAAATGATTTGGCTGAGGCTGGAAATAGCCGCCAAGCCTTTGATTGCTGCTGAATTACTTCTTTCAGTTCCTGATTCATAACTCTTCAAGCAAAATGCGAAACATGAGGCGAATACAAGGAAATTTATTGGAATTTAATCTGAGTAAACCGTCGTTGGTGAAGTTGACCGAATTTTTACGTTCAGTTCAATTTTACAAATTTATCGAACTTTATCGTTTCATCTTGAAACTCTGAATGCTCTGTTTCTAATGCTGTTATTCGTCCAATTTTCATTTCAGTATCTAGCCGAGTTTTAAATTTCATAATGTCAAAAGTGTATTAATATCAGAAGAAAACAATGTTTATTTTCTTTTTTTCAGATCGCTTTCAGGCCACTATGAATACAGGGAAGAGATCACCGAAGACAATGAATTCAAAGACATCGATTTCAAGTTGAACAGCCACGTTCTTAGTCACAAAATTGAAGCTCTCGACGAACTACAAGAAAAACTAGAAGTAAATATTTAACCATTTTAATATCCTGGTTTGAGCATGCACTTTCTGCTAAATCTGTGTATTTTGGCTGATTTAATATAAGATTTAATTTGTTTCAAGGAAAGACGAGAGGATCCGGAAATTCTATGGAGGTTGGCTAAAGTGAATCACGGAATCGGTATGCTGAAGGGTATAACCGATGGACTGGACGCAAAGAAGGCGTATATCGATCGTGGTAAGAAATCACTTGTAAATTTATTGCAACATATCTAGATAGATGCAACTTAAGGTTTCTATTCGCACTGATGCACCAATGTCCCGATTATCAACGTCCTGTCCAGGTTTTTGAAGTCTGCTGGTTAAATGGTGTAAATTTTTACTCGCTATGAATAAATTAAGTTTCCCTGCCTCACCATTAAATTTTTTTTCTTTTCTATGAACGGAAGTATTGTGATAACATAAGTCACACTTAGAAAGAAGAAACTTTTTTAAAATTAATTGCGCTATTCTACTCAGAAACATTTTCTGAACAAGTGTGCGTGTGTCCATTTGTCAGTGGTCAAATAGTAACAAAAGACATATCTCCGTGAAATCTGTTGCAAATGCTTGCATTTACGTTTATTAGTTTTTGCGTAGAAGTTAAATTATTCGCTTAACGATAGAGAAAGAGAGTGTTCGTTAGCGGTCCATCAAGTATAGAATGAATTTTATAGCTTCATAAATTCTCAAATCATGGCAGTTTTTTTGTAATCTCGAGAATTCCTCAGAAAAGCTAAGATAACTCAAGAACCATCAAAGCTATCTACTCCAAAAATGTATATAAAGTATAGGTAAAACCTAACTCACCCATATTTCAAAATTATTATAATATACGAGTTTATATCCCCTCGAAAAAACTTGAAATCGAGGTAGCGAAGTGGCTAAAGGGTTGAGCTACTATGGTTTCCTTATTGGATTATTGGATCCTGTGTGCTTTTGAAATGTAAAACATCCTATTTTGAGGAGTGAGTTTGACTTTTTTTCTTGGGAGATTATTCAATAATGAACCATTGTAATATCCCAAAATCAATGAACTTTTCGAAAAAAGTTCTCTTTGAGGACTTGCGAAATTAGCCGTTTGTGAATTTGAGATTTATTTATTATGAGAAAGCTGTTGCTCAATTTTCTAACATTTTTGGCCAGTTGTGATAACACATACGTGTGCTTCCAAATTTTTTGTATTTTGATTTTTCAGCCTGCTAGAATCAATATAGTTGTACGCTCAAGGTCTTGAGATGTTCACTATGGTGGGTAAACACTCATGATTTTTGTCGTTTGGGTCACACGTAATTTTTCGTAACGTAGTAATTTTTCGTCATTCTTATATTTCATACGTTTTTTTCTTTCTATTTTTTGGGTCTTTTAGTCACAAATTCACACGATTTTTCTTTAAAAAATTTAAGCGATGAGCACACCAATTTCGATTTTTGGTTGAATGTAGACTGATCTAGGAATTGATTCCTATTAGAATAGCATCAAATAACTCTCATGTATTATATAGCAGCCTTTTACCCCCTCCCCAACCTATAGCTTAGTCTAGACGATTATAGACGTATGATTAATAAAATTGTCATCATAACGTTTATGATTTCGCTTCATTGTTTTGTAACCATATAATTTTCATAATAAAGATATAATTTTTTAATAAAAAATTAATGATTATTTGGAATATTATAGTTTATAAGATGTCTCAATAATATATTTTTATTTTCAGGATATTATGTCTGTCTAAGTCTCAATTTTTTAGCTTCATGCCCTGTTAATTTCAGAGATGGCAAGTTTGTGTAACTGTAGTAAATATTCGTCCTCTAGGAATCGAAGTTGCCACCGAATGCCTCAGAGTGGCTCCTCGGCTAGCCGAGTCTCACAAATGGTACGCGATCTGCGTCGGATCTCGCGGCGAGTTTCAGCCAATCAAAGATAAAATCAAAGACGGCTTTGTTTTCAAAGAACACGTCGAAGAAGCGTTGAAAATCTCACCCGAAGACCCCACACTTCTCCACCTCTTGGGAAGATTCCGTTTTGAGGTAAGATATTTTTACATTTATAACTTAGAAGATAAGAAGATTGAAGCTAATGAAGTAGTTATATCGAAATATCTCTCTAAGTATCAATGTGAGGTAAATTATGTTCTTTCCCCACTTTGAGGGTGTGGCAACACTGGGACATAGTCCGTTCCCGGTCTTGCCTTCGTTGTGAATGAGCGAATTTCTTTCCATCCGCGACCGCCATGCTCTTTATTTGGTTGATACCCGTTTTTCTCTTCTAGTCTCTTTCCTAGCGAGTCTCTTTATTAGTAGGCTCACATCGGGGCTATTATAACTGTACGACTCCTGGCAGGTTTCAATTGCCGAAACGGCGAATGTTCGTATCGCCACGTGCCTGTCCTACGTAATGAATACGAACAAAGAAAATTTGCATAATATATGACCACTGTGGCCTTTTGAAAATCAAATGAATTTAAAAAAGACGGCAAAAACCGAGGAGGAAAAAATTGGTTATCCTCGTTGCTACAGTTATAGCCTCAATGTGGGCCTACTAATAAAGAAACTCGCTAGAAAAGAGACTAGTAGAGAAAAACGGGTGATAACCAAATAAACAGCACCGCAGTTGCGGATAGAAAGAAATTTGTTTATTCACAACAAAGGCAAGACAGGGAACGGACTCCGTCCCATTGTCGCCACACCCACAAAGTGGGAAAATAACATAACTTACCTCACAATGATAGTTTTACTTGCCGATGAATTTTGCAGTTACGGAATGAGCATATATGGCCGTATGTTGTTCAATTATATTATATTGAAATCTGATAAAAGCATACTTTAATCCAAGAATTTCTTGGTTTTCCTAGGTTGCAACGTTGACATGGATCGAGCGCAAAATGGCCAGCACGATCTACTCCGAAGTGCCGTACTCCACGTTCCCGGAGGCAGTCGAACCGCTGAAAAGAGTCGAAGACTTGAAACAAGAGCCTTGGCTAGAAAACCGCCTTGTGTTGGCCAAGTGTTACATCAAGATGGGCCAATATGTTGACGCCATCTACTGGTTGGACAAATGCGTTGAAATTGAACCTAAATCGATGGAAGTGAGTGGTACAGTAATTTAATGTTAGATCAATACTAACTTCACTTTTTAATCTCACAGTGTGGATGCCCATAGGGCAAAAGTGCTAGGCAAAGAACGGTTGAAACACGAGAATCAGTTGTCTAAATGAGTATCCACCTCAACACATTTTTACTTTCTGGGTTACTTTTTCAGGAGGTGCAGCTTCACAAAGAAGTTATGGACTTGCAACGAAAATACAATAACTACCGGACAAAATGAGCTCTCACTCCACTCTGAAATTTTTTACCACGATCAAAAAAGCTGTATATAAATTTTATTTGAGTCGTTATTTTCTCAACTTCGACTCTTCCTAGTGAGCATTCCTTCTCTTCTGCTAAGGCTCAGGTCCTTAGTTAACATTTGTTATACTTTCAGAAGTCTAGGTAAAAACCTGTAGGGTGTCGGAATGTTAGACTGATTACCATAGAATTTAAGCTAACCATTATCTATTCCAGTCATTCCACTTTTGTTTTGGCTCTTGCAAGAGCTGGCTTTCTTTTGTTATGATTTCTTTCTCTTTTTTTCCTTGTCTTAGTCATATCAATCAGTATTCTGTTGCTTTCAACGGCCACTCTAACCAACCGTTAATTTTTGGGCAGCCATCAAAGAAATTGGATTTATTGAAAAAGCAATAACTTATTCAAAATTTAATCTTTAATATTTTCACTATTTATTTATTTATTTCATTTTCTTGCTGAAATATTTGCATTTAGGTTAAAGTGGCCGATAGGGCAAACATGAAACAAATTTACAATGCTGTAACGTGTCAAGTCTGCTGCATGCGTTCAATTGGACTTTACCGAAGCTACAATACTTCCAATTTTTCAGTAGCAGAGGTCATACAGAAAATGTAAACTATGTCAACATTTGTCACCACAAAAGGAAAATATTTATTGAAACTAATCGGATGCTGTGCCACGCTTCTTCTTGTAAAAGACAAATACCTCCTTCATACTGTTTTCAATAGTGTTATCCAAGTGCTACCTCTCCAGAGGTGAAGATTAGTTTTAATCTAGTCTAAACCTCATCCCCTAACAATTTACAGACGAGAATTTTACTAAAGAATGGTACTAAAGGCCGTTATGTACTGTTGTATGAGATCTTATGACTAAAAATGATTATATCAGAAGATCTTAAATATTTACCTGATACTCTGGGCACAATCGGTGAACATATGTTCACATGGAAAACTTCTTTCCAATTGCTTTTGGCAAAGCTGAAGTGAAAGAGTTTTTAGTTGGTTACCAATTTGAAAACATTGTCTTCCAGCTTCATGA
Organism: Tupiocoris notatus; assembly: GCA_037159825.1. Taxonomy (NCBI): domain Eukaryota; kingdom Metazoa; phylum Arthropoda; class Insecta; order Hemiptera; family Miridae; genus Tupiocoris; species Tupiocoris notatus. The sequence continues at coordinate 631,750 of JASJUZ010000401.1, read as the reverse complement.
AGATGCTCATAGACACGTTAAGGCGAAAATTAAATCTTTTCCTGTCGTATGGGCTATGTGTTGGTGATGGATTTGATTGCAAATTTTTACTCGCTTGTTATAATATTAATTTTTCTGAACGCAACGTTATTTTTATTTCTTAGTAGGCAACCCATTATGCTGCTTGAAATGGGCTTTCGTGTAACAATATTACATCCCAATCTGAATAATTTGAGGATCATCATGCATTTGTTACCGTTAGTGATTGTTGAATTATTTTCATAGTTTTAATAACCTGTTATAATATATTGTTATTCATGGCCAGGAAACGTGATAATATCAAATGTGTTACACGTTAGGAAAAGTTATTTATGTGGTACAGTGAGACCAATATGCCTGTGAGAACGCAAGCGAAATGTCAGGCGTTTGTTGTAAAATTTATTGGGTGTTGTGAGTATTCAGATATTTCTGACCACAAATGACCGAAAACATTTTCCCCTGAAAGGCTGATTCTTCTTCATTTTTAGGTAATGATATTTAATGATGTATTTGACTCACCCTCATAAATAGAACCCTCCATAAATTATCTTCCTCTAAACATTCTTATCTAACAAATAAAAATATATAATGAATCAATATCCTTTAGTATTTTCATTTTCTAAAGTTAAGTTCCAATTAACATTTTCCCCCCTCAATCTCAACAACGAAAAATATTTATTTTTTCCTGCAATACGCCGTTTTGAAAATATAATAAATAAAAAAATAAAATAAAACAGTCTGAAGACCTTGAGATTTTTTCCACCTGGAAACACTTCCATAAATTATGCTTTTCTTACTTAGTTACATCTTTCCTAACCTCTATAATACTTTCACTGTACAATTTTGGCCTCTTTATTTCGACGATATTGCTAACATCTCAAGGTGACCAATCTATGAATGTCCTATAAACGCTTGCCCTGCGATTGGTAGGTATTTTTTCCCAGGAGATCTGATAGTACTGTTGCGACCAAAGATTTAGCTCTCTTAGATCGTCTATTATAGTTTTTTGACGTTTCCAAAAAATATATATTATCATCAGTACTAATATGTGGTGTTTTGTTTGTTTGTTTTTTACCATCCCTAATTTGGCGCTTGATATCCAATCTTCGCTTTCACTATGTGTACAGTTTATTTCTATAAATTCCCTAAGTCTTTAAAGATTTCGTTTTCATCGGAAACAGTGGTGTCGTTAGATACTGTCAGCTTGAGCCAATACCAGGCCAGTCGTGTGTAAAATGACTCTCCCATGTATTCCAGGTAGCAAACGTTTTTTATCGTTTCCAGGTTAGAGCTGCAAAAAACGGTAATTTAATCAGTGGGTGACAGTACAATCTGTGTGAATCTGTGAATATCTATCCAGCCAGTTGAAGTTTTAGGTCGTCAGCGGTATGATAAGCAACTAAGCATGTTCTTATTGTAACAATATCATTATTCTATCCTTACTTGATCATATCATTCCACGACTTTTCTTCGTCAATGACAATCTGATCTATTTTTTCTGCAGACGTCCCTATCAAGTTGATGAAGTAATTCAAATCGCGGGCCATTTCATCAGTCCATTCTTGGTCATGTTTCAAATAGTTGTTCAGAGCATTCCTCATCCGCTTCACCTTCTTCATTCTTGAGCTTGGGTTCCTGTTATGGTGTGTTTACGTACGTTAGAAAATCTGTGGGTTTCCCCGGTAGTTATAGAAGCTTTATAGCCGACAAGTAAATTAACTCTAGCGGCCCTTAGTAAAACTGCTCACAAAAGTCAGTATTGCCCTTGTGTAAGTGTTATCGAATTGGTGATATCAAGTGCCCCTAAAGTGCTCATAACTGCATGCATGATGCTCTATGAGGGCGGGCTTCACAGAATCTAGCAGCAGCGGTTGAGTGGTCTTTTCAATTTGGCATTATTTGCAGTGGAATAAGGCAACAGGTCCAGTTCATAGGAGCAACGCGTTAGCACCTTCTCTTGTCTTGTGAACATTTGAAGTTAACTGATGTTTAACTGCAGTGTTGCCAAGTATCTTTCTGGGATTCCGTCTAACCCGAGTAAAAAATTCCTCCAAAATCCCCTGAAAAATCCCTAAACCCTTTAAAGCCACAGCAGATATCCAAGAAAACGACCATGGCCTGATCTTGGTCTTAATAGGATTTGTAAACTCGCTCTGATGAAAAAAAAAAATGTATAAAAAAGCAGCCTGGCATTATGACAGTTGAAATTGAGAGCGTCCAACCTAAAGAGTGTAGGTATAACAATCAAGAACTCTGGGGGGTGATTTTTTTCTTCATCATGCAAACACCTTTTTCTTAATCTTAGTTTTTATCTTAATATTCTCATCTACACAAATAGAATGCTCTTTCTTTTCTTCTGTGCTAATGAACTGTATTAAATTTGCTAGCTTACGTTCTCATCAAGTTTATCAGATTTGTCGTCACCATTGTGAGGTGGCTGTCAATACATTCAGGGTTTTCACCGAAATAGGCTATCCTGCTCGCCAGCTGAAACAAATTTTTTTCATGTATTCACTATCACGTCCTTATACATTGTAAGTAAGATGTTTAAACAAATCAATTCATCTAACTTTTAGCATCGAGTCTCTTTTTCTGCGAATAAAAATGAGTCTGTATTCTGTCAGAACGGCTTCGACTTCAATGAGGAATTCCAAACATGTAGTTTCTGGTTTTCGGAAATTAACGTATTCAAGTCTTGATTTATATTGATCTAGGACTTCTTTGACCGCTTGGCTCATTCCTTGAAATTCTATAAAACAAGATAATGAACACTCCCGTTTTCAAATTCACACTGCCAGCGTATTTTTTATTCTCAAAATCGATTTCTTACGGAATGGAGAGTCAAACTACGTAGAAATACGATCTCTTGGTTCAGGAGGAATGGTGAAAAAAGTGGATTACCTACCTGGAGATGAATTCCTACAAAATGTAACACGGAGCTGTTGTAGTTTTAAGCGAGAAGAGTCCCTTGCGTTTCTGACTCGGGAAAAACTCCGCGTGAGCTTCATTATAGCCAAAAACCTCGAAATGTTCGGTAATTTTTCGTTTTTTTTTTTTTTTTTTTTTTTTGCCTATTAGGTACTCCTAAACTTTGTGCAGCACTCCAATAACTATCTACTATGTAGTTAATTGAGAATAACTACTAGGAGTTGACTAGGGATTAGCTAACTCTCAATTTAACTCAATGATAGTAAAACCCGTAGTTTGGCATTAGTTTGACGGTTAATTGAACGTCAGGACATCTTATGTTCCTTGTTCGGTGCTGACCTTCGAGTGTTGTTGAAGCATTCAGTAGCCGTTGCTGAGGGATTTTCACAGTCGAATCTGTAGGGAACATCATCTGCAGAAAAAATCCCATCGTTATATTCTCCAGTAAAAAAACGTTTTGTAGCAATCGAAACAGAACTGAAACAGTGCTTTTGTACTTGGAGCTTTACAGCCCTCGGGTTTACTGGTCCAGGTATATTCACCCATGGAAGCATAGGGCGATATTGTCATGGAATATCATCAGAATAACGTTGCTTAGTAGATAGGAAAAGCTCTCGTCTAACGGCTTTCTTTGGGGTCCTGACTTATGGCATTGCAAGCAAGAACCCAGGCTCCTCCGGGGAAGCCTCACTCAGCGCATCAATGCCTTTATGGCAGAAAAGTATGATACTTTTCCGCCCTTTACTTGCCATGATGGCTCTTGCTCTCAATGACAATCTCCGACATTCTTTTTGGATGTTAAAGTCAACCCATTGTTCACAAGCTGTTATGCTCCTGGTGTGGGAGAGGTACTTGAACTTCACCGTAAGCGGAGTATGGCATTCAGAGAAGCATCTGGCAGCTAGAAATAAGGCTGCAGTGATAATGCAGATAATGAAACATTAGTACGATTCTTCTCTCTGCATTTTCTTTGGCCATTTGTAATTACAAGATTCATGCTATTCACCTTGTTCAAGTATGCAAACCTAACCCCAGGGAAAGCTCGTTCATGTATGCGTTCGATATTTTAACGAGTCTCGTGTTCTTTTCACCGTTACTTTCCGCTTAAAAGGTGGGAAAAATCCGACAGCTTACCACTGCTAAAGTCAGCGCAATCGTCCATATTTGAGGCCATCCCTGTTTTCTTTTAGACATCACCATTTTCATAGAGATGCTCCTAACATCATCGAAGCTTATCTCAGGTTGCTAGATTACATTGTAGCACTTGGTGTTGTGGCGCAGCACAGCAACGAAACCCTTGGAATTATTCAATTCATGGCAGCCTATGTTGGAAAATTAATTTTGAATTATGGCGGCAGTAATTGAGACAGCCTGTGGTGGCAGCATTGTATTTCAATATATTTAACCTCTGTTCGACTGCGTTTTACCCGGCTTAAAAAAGAATACCAGAATAATTATATTTATCGTTGCTGTGTTTTTGTGTTAATAACAACATAAATGTTATTAAAAGTGTCTCTACCTCAACACGTAAAATCGAACAGCCTACACGCTATAGCCTACCTACTGTGTTGGAAGAATAATAAACCAATAATTTTTTTGTTATTTGTTGCTAGAAACACCTTGGCAGTGTTTTCATATTCAATGTTAAATTCAACGGTGTAAAATTGATACTCCTGTTTTTGTGTAATACCTTTTGTTTTGTGCCAGGCTATTGTTAATTATAAAACGAGCTCATTAATTCTAGTTTCTTTTTTTCTTGAAAGGCCTCAACAAGAATGAAATAAAATCTTTAACGTAAACATGTTTAGTAGACATCAGCTTCGAGATTTAGTCCTAAAGAGACTACATGCAAAATGTCTTGCTTTTACTTTGGAAACTAAGCGTACTTAGAAAATGATAACTACAACATCCTTCATCTGCTAGTTGGAGCTATGCTTTTCTAACATTTTTGTATCTCAAATACTGGACAAAAAAAAGTTAGAATTGTTTTTCTGGATAATTTTTATACTTTTGTTTCGTATGGAAAATCATCATCATCTTCGAAAACACACTGTTCCAGAAAAATAAAAATTGAGTGGAATAAATCTGATAAAACTTCGCCCGTAAATAATCACCAAACTTGGATTTCCCATTAAAAAAAAAAAAAACGCATAGAATCGCGGCTAAAATCTTTAGCAAACGCATTTTTGGCTCCCTAATCTCTTGCCGTAAGATTTATTTCATAGTACATTGTGTGCTACATAGCTTAAAGCTTGTCTCGTAAAAGCGCCAGCTGTTATCTGTAGGATGCAAGGTAGATAGATTGAGGAGGTACGCTGGTAACTAAGGGCGACCCCCTCTCCAAATCGGTTGCTAAGGACGCTGTTACGTCATATTGAATCCCTCTCACGGGCGATTGCCTATTGCTGAACCTATTATTCGTTATTTTTCTATTGTGTATTAATTTATATGTTTTATGTTGCTGAATAAATTTGTCTTAAATCCTTAATTCTTAAATCCTCTCACTGACAAGTACATTTTGAACCCCTAGAGCACAGACCCGAGGCCCCTACCCTTTACAAAATTGAACCCTTCTTCTACCTTTCTCTTTTATTTGGAGGGTTGAAATTCTACCTGTTGAAGGGAGAAGTCTTTCCTACCATAAAACACTCGTCAGTATTTCTTGAATTCCCCTCAAGCAAACTACGAAACTACTTATTAATTTACGAGTTTAAACTCTTTTTCATTGTTTGTGCATGTTTTGTACTTTTTTCTCTTCATTTTCTGGTAAAAAAACAACTTTCCTGAAAACTGCAGGTTTTTATTTGTACTTATAGGAGAGTAAAAAATCAACAACTGATAAGTTTTAAAAAATTGCATAGACACCCCTTGGTTTTTTTGTGAAACATTTTTTTATTCCAATTTTGTTCAAATTTAGCATAATGATTGATTATGGTGTGTATTTCCATGATTATATGCTTCATTCTTTTGCCCTAGGTACATGAATGAAGAGAATGTGTAAAGTTGGAGAATGAGATTTTTTGGTGTACATTTTACCGATGTTGTTGAATACCACATAAAATTTTGAAAAATGGATAGGTACACTACTCGGAGAAAATCTCAAGTTATATTACCGTTCGTTCGGTCTATTCAAAAATCTGAATTAACGACTTTTGGTGAAGTAATCCATGATGAAAGTTACAAATCTTGAAGAACATCGAATGTTGGAATGGTCATGTCGGCTATGACTTAGTCGAAAATTACAAACCTACTTTATAATACAAAAGATAAAATACCCACCAACTGCAAAAAAACAACGGAATACGTTACATCAAAAGTTGCATCTTCTCTTCAAATTGACAACAAGTTGATAGAATCTTTTTGCAAAATGCGCATACTGCTGAGGATAAAATATTTAAATGCACAAAGGGCACATCAAAAATCCCTTGAACGATCCACTAATTTTCCAGATAGGAAGTATGAAAAAAAAGAAAAATAATTACTGTTAAAAATAAAAGTTTATAATGAGTTTTCAAAAACAATTTTATTTATTTCCCACGTCACAATTATGTTTTGTTTCAATATTCCTAATATGTTTTAATAATAATGATTAATAATAATGTTCAAAAGTGAACTAGTTTAAACTGGCATTGTTGTTTCCCTAATTTTTTTTTTTTGAAATTCTGGTAAGTCTGACCATCTTGATTCATTTTTTTGAAGGTTTATATCACCCTAACGTTATTTACCAATTATTATTTACGTAAATAACCAAAACGAGCATTAAAAGTTAAAATAAAATGCTCACAAAAATCAATAATCAGTTTTATTTGTGTATTAAGTACGTGGAATCAATCCAATCTTCATTACCAAGTGGGACTTGGGATTCATTATGACGTCATACCCATTCGCACTTTTCATTGGCTACAGAGTTACCAGCGTACCTCCTCAATCTATCTACCTTGTGTAGGATGTAGGATCATCTAGTTTTCCGAATTGGTTGCTGTGTATTGTGTATTTGTTTACAAAAGCTTGAGCTCGTCGCTGTTTTTCTTTCCATCTTCCAAACGATGAGCGTCACTTGAGTTTCTTGTAATTTCATTGCACTAATCTTCAGCGTCACAAAGGTTGCGAAATATTTCGTCCTTTGCTAAAAAGCCGCTCCGTAAGTAGTTTACTAACCCAGTCATGTTATGCTATCTATCAATTATTGATACTTTTTTTTTTTTTAAATTGGTTGAAACAATAAATTTGATCGCCTTTTCATTCTATATTTATATATTTTATTTGGCTGTGATCGTGAAAACCTTTTGGCTATTGCGATTGACACGTACCAGAAAATACCTCACCCGCTCGAATAGTTTTTATTGTATTTTGGTTTTCATCTAGTGCAACACCTGGCTTGAAGAGTTGAAAAAGGATACCCAGCCGTCCAACAATGCCGAAAAGGAAGCACACAGACGTAGATGTTGAATCGGGAGATGTGACCAAGCTTTTGAAGAATTCGTTGGACTCTGACGAAGACGATAATGACAGCGACGACGACCGGTACCAACTAAAAGATGATGATATTGAAGGTGGGCATTTTTAAGAATATTTTTCTTACGTCCCATAAAAACCGTGGGCTAGTCATAGTGGACTTTTTTTTTATGGTGGGGAAATATACAACGCGTTACGAGTGTTACTAGTTTTATGTTAGCAATCTATAAGTTAACACGTTCAGTGTGTATTGCCAAATTGAAGAAAAACCACCAGGTTGAAACTTTTTTTTTGCAAAACGGCTCAACAACGATCAAGTTTTATTCATTAGTTCTGCCATATTTCTGACGTGACGCACCGTATGCGTCATCCGCCTGGTGAGGTGCGTTTCTGGTATTGCAGGCTCCTCGGAATAAACCAAAATTGTTCTACGAACGTGACATTTATTGTGAATCAGGAATAGGTAACTATTTCAAACTATAAAAACAAATATCGTACGAAATGGAGCGACTGGTGAAGGGTTTTGGTACATTTCGAGACACCTTGGAAAAAATGAACTTTTTTTACGAACGTGAACTTTTATGCCAATCTTGTAATTGAACATCACTACGAACAAGAAAAAAAGAACATGGCCTTTATAAATCTGCAAATTTTTATTTTTCTCGAATCATTAAGTAACACATTTGAAGGGGAAGAGGCGATTTTTTTGCTGTATTATCACAATCACAATTATTCTCTGACCGAACTTGAGTAGCAATAAATACACATTCAGTGCTCTACGTTTGTTTGTGCAGGCCAAGAAGACGGCGTCGTTGGACATGAGGAAGGCATCACGATCACACCGTTCAATATGAAAGAAGAATTGGAAGAGGGACACTTTGACAACGATGGCATGTACCACTGGAAGAAGGAAAATGTAGCCAAAGATAACTGGCTTGAGAATATAGATTGGGTCAAGGTAGGAAACTTGCTATTGCTCACTTTAACTATTCTAGCTATGGTAGACTATTCTAGCTAGCTTTAACTATTAATTCTCCAAGCCGAGTGCTTCTAATTATAAATATTTATAAAGTTGTCAGCTTTGCATAATCGCAGCGTTCTTTGTGTTCTGCTCGGCGGCCAAAAATTTTCCTCAATCAAATTAATAAATTAAATTTTTACTAGTATTTTACTAGTATATATTTTGTTGGAGGCATCAACTTTTCAGTTTATTAGTTTGTATGTTTAAATGCATTTTAATAAAAATTAGACGCATTAGGAAAAATTCTATTTCATTCATTTCTATCAATAATAGCTGTCAAGATCAATGACTTTGTGATCGCTGGAATTTTCATTCCAAAATGAACACTCGTTAATGAGGACGGAGAATAATAATAATATATTCGAGTTGAATTATTGGTTCGTTTTTCCGTCAGATAAAAAAAAACGAATCGACTAGCGAGGAGAAAAAGCCGGACGGCGAGGACAATGTAGAAGATGAAGATATACCGGAAGCTCTCGATGTGCAAAAGTTGTATGGCGAAATCCTGGCGTTTATGCAGCCCAAAGAAACCATCGCCAAAGCTTTGAAAAGACTCGGTACGAATAAAACAGAGAACCGTACAATTTTCACTGGATTTTTACTTCCATGCTTACTGTAATGACATGCGAATATGATTACAGTAAAGTAACCATAAGCGTCGTCAGCCAACAGTTTTCGAATTAAGCTTCAGTTTGTTTTCTGCTATCGAACGAATATTTTGCACATAGTAATTGTGATCGTCCAAAAAGTTGAATTCACAACGGCAGTGAACTTTGAAGACATTTTAAACATATTTTGAAGAAGTGTCAGTGTTTCCTTGGTCCAAAAGTGACAAAAGTTGCCTTACAAATTAATGAAATTTTCAAAAAATGTTTTTTAATTGAAAAATTTAATATAGTATTGTGTTAACTTTGTAGCCTTTTAATGAGTTCCTCAATTTTATAAGTGGTTATAACTGTTTGCCGATTCAATCATGGATGTACTATGTGATCTATGCACACCACTGGTTTTAATCGCTCTCATATTTTTGTTTGGTTTATTATTGAACAAATTTCATTGGCCTAAGGAAATAATTTTAGCCCCCTCAAAATTTGATCTTTTACGTTTCAAGGCATGTAGAAACCGAATATTCTGAAGAAACTATAATAGCTACACTCAAGTGCTTAGCTCTTTATGCTCTCAAGTTACATATCATCTTAAATGTAAAACCTTTTGCATTACCCAAATCGATGTTTTACAGGTGGTAATAAGAGCCTATCAGCGTCGGAAAGGCTCAAGTTGAAAAAAGCTGGCTTACCATTTAATGCGACTGGCGACAGTGAGAAAGTTTCAGAGCTGACCGGCCTGGCGAACTCCATTCTCACACATTTAGGCAATATGGACATTTATCAAGAGACGTATGAGAAGATCTTGGAAAAAGTGAGTGTAAACTGTTGTAACCAATTAAATACGAGTATGAACGATAGAACAAAATTTAAATTTTTTTGTATTACTGTAAATATTGAACGCTTGCTAAATATTGAAGTGATGGCGACAAACCCGGGCATCTTCTTTTCATAATTTTCATCCCTCGTCCTCGACAGTTCATTTCAATACTGCGTTCATTTTTTCTACAGGTAAACGCTTCAAAAAAAGCCACCGCTGAGCCAGAATTGGATATGTACGCTGATGATTTCGGCGACAAAGAGAAAGAAAGATTAGCAGATACGACAACTAATAATGGCGATGAAGGGACGATAGACGAAGTACAAAGTGAGTATTTTTTTCTTAGCAAAATTATCGGCATTAAACTAGTGAAATTCCATTAATAATTAGTTTGAATTGATATAATTTAAAAAAAATATCTTTTTGAATTTCACTTAGGCTCATTTTATACGACGGTTTGTCCCTTAAATTATGGAGAATTCATTTCCGATGCCCAATAATTATGGTCTTTCGCCATGTTTTGCAATAGAACAATGGACAATAATTTCTACTTTTTTAAAAATAATAATAAAATTATGACTTATTTAACTAAAAAAAGAAATTAATCGGTGTCGGAAAAATGAATTATTTTTATTTATAACCTGCCGAAAATGAAACGATTTTTTTCAGCCAATGATGTGATGTGGGAGTACAAACAGAGTGAAAACGATGAAAAAATCCAAGGACCGTTCACGACAGCGCAAATGGAAAAAATGTCGAGAACCGACCGTTTTGGGAAAGGCGTATTGGTTCGCAAAGTTGGAACCGAACAGTTCTATACTTCCAATCGGATTGATTTCGATTTGTACTTATAATGTTGTTCTTCATTCCATTTTGATTTACTGTTCAACTCACTGAATATTGTTGAGATTCTAAGCTGAAATATTTCAGTTGAGAAAATACAATTTTATCAAGTAGAAATGAGATTTTTTTGTGATTTTGTTCCCTCTGAAAGTTGGAATCCTGTATAATATATACCATTCAAGAATTGAGAAATAAGCTGCCATACGTCTTGTAGGTTCTCTCTGTGGTTGAGTTTGAATGGATTTTCAGGGGACCAAATGAATGGGAAATATCCTAAAGCTGCCCACTCATGTTCTGAGAAGTATGAATGGGGGGGAATGCCACTCGTTTTCGACCTTTTGTGCCTCGTGTGGCACTTCCTTGACCCTTGACCATCAAGCCAAGGTCAAGAGGGAAAGTTCCCCTACCCGCCTTCTGATTCTTTCCGACTTCTTTCAATTGTCAGCAACGTGAATGAGCATCTTTATAAAATGCAAAGGATGTCTATATCTTGGTCAATCTAACTAATGAACCTAATATGAATCTCATTGAATTATGGTTCAAGGCTGCTTAGAAAGCTATACACATAGGCTATAGAATTTAGAAAGTTATAGGCTACTTTTTGTTTGTCGCTACTCCATGCCAAAAAAATGGATTTCATTGATTTTGGTTTATTATTCAACAATAATCGCATGGTAATCGCCCAAGAAGAAACAATTTCTAACCCTCAGAATTCGATGTTTTACGTTGCAAGGCATGTAGAATCCGAATATCCAATAAAAAGAATTTCTGTCCGTCCGCCTTATGCCGTTAGCAGATTTCCGGCCAAACTATAATAGCTAAATTCTTAAAATTTTCACCAAAAATGCAATCTAGGTCCTACGACGCCCAATTCTTGAACCAACTTGCTAGCTCAATTTTAAGGGTATTTTTGAGGGTTTTGAGGGGGAGAAAAATCGTATTTTTGAGGGTTTTTCAGGAAAATGTGTATTTGGTATCAAATGTTATTTATTTTTGGACGCTGAATCGAATGAGACCATCGCGGGGTCGATAGCTTTATTGGTTCTCGAGTTATCGCAGCTTTTGTGCCGAATTTGGGATATTTTCAGAAATTTGACACGAAGGAATAACTCGAGAGTTCTTGGAGCTATAAAAATCGTTCTATACTCATTGGAATGGTCGTCAAACACTCTCTTCAGCTGTACCGATAGGCGAAAAATCTAGCTTTCAATTTGAAAGTTGGGAAAAATGAAAATGTCCAAAATTACAATAAGTAGTTGCGGAATTTTCCTTCATAATGTTGTTTAGTGGGAACATTTTTACAAATGTTCGGAATAATTACTGTCACGAATAATGGACTTCCCACATCATTAATGAAGCAAAGGAATAATAAACTACTGTACAATCATTTGCAGCATTTTTTAAAATTGGATTATCGGATTCTAAATGCCTTGAAATGTAAAACATAAAATTTTGAGTTGAGGCCAGACAATTTTTTTCTTGGGCGGATACAATGGTTTATTAATATTAATCATTATTATTGTTATTAATAAACTAAAATCAAAGGTCATTTGCATGTCACAACAAAAGTTTTCAGACCTCAACCGATCAAAAATATTGACTCTCATGACAAGTAAAAATCAAAATAGAACAGAAACTTCGAAATCCAAAAGCGTTACCCAAACTCCAACTTTGCCCATTCGATTGAGGAGCCTTTTCTGAAAATGGAAATGAATTTCAGTCATTTTTCTCCGAGAATTTTTGTCACTGGACACTTGTTCAGAAAACGTAGATGTTTCCTCGTCGATTCAGGATAAGGAGAAACACGAAAGTATAATAATCGCGATTATTTATTCAAAAATAAAAAGTAGGTAAACAACGTTTCTGTAAAATTGTGTACGCGACGTAAAAGATAGGAGAAAACAGGTCCCGGTTCTTAAATAATCTACAGAGTTTGGCACTGTCGCACCTTTTCACACGAACCGCCTCGAGTTCATTGTTGGCGTTTTACAAGTAAGAACTTATCATTATGAAAAAATGGAAATTTCTTAGAATGTACAATAATTCGAGGATAGCTTAATTTCATTTTACGTATAGCTGACGCTAGATCTAGCGACCTTTAGCTGTTTGTGTGAAGAGTCCTCAGTGACCCGGTAGTTAAATGATTAATTCATGCATAGATAGGTTGAATTACATGTTTACTGAAAACATTTTTGCCAAGCGCATATCTTTCCCATTGTTAATTAATTTGCTGCCGCATAAAATTTAATTAGAATCGGTTATTTTTTATAGGTGTTGTTTCTGATTCACTTGTATCAAGATAAATATAAAAATGAAATTACAATCCAGTTTCTTAGCTGATGGTCGAAGAAAAGACTGATTAGGCCAATAAATGGTTATGGATGATTATTATTGGTGGTTGTCTATCATTCAAATTTCATGCTCAATGCTTTCAACCCTTCGAGCAACTCTACTCAGTCTCCCCTACCGCATATTCTGTTGGAAAAGAAATTCATAATACTCAATATTTAATTTACACAGAGTTCCGATTAACGTGAGACATCGTCAAAAATGAAAAAAAAATGATTTTTTTTTTTATTATTTTATTTGAACTATAATATTGTAGTGAACATTTTCCCAAAATGTTGGAGCATTCTGACTAGTTGAAGTGCCCAAAAAAAATCAAAATCAATACGCGCCCGCATCGTAGGAAGGCTCTAGTTCGGCAGCTGCAAGCTCCATCCTCCTTCCCTTATTCCCTTGTTTTCGTCTAATAAAATTTATTAGTTAATAATTTAATAATTTAATTATTCCCTTTTATCAATCAGGAGAAAATCGATATCAAGTAGATATTATTGGAATCGATATAAATAATTGAGAATAAGATCAGCTGCTCGTTGGGAATGACAAGCAGATTCCGCCGGCGCGGACGATAGGTTAGAGGGGAATGATAGTCTGACTTTCAAAACGCTCTCCTGAAAAGTTACGTTTTTCAAATTCCGGTACACTTTTTGTCCAAACCACTGGGCCGATTTGAATGATTTTTTTTTTATAATGTTCGTTTTTATTTGTTCTTTAAAACGCTGGAACCAGATTTTTGATTTAAGGTGCGTGCGTTCGTGGAAAAATCGGCAGCCGTGCGAATTTCGCAAATATTTGATCCGCGTACGCCATACCGCTCCAGATCAAAATAAAAAAAATCGGTTTCCAGCGTTTTGTAGTAAATTTACCGCTGAATAAGATTAAAAAAAAATTATTTGAATCAGGCGAGCGGTTACAGAGGAAAGTGTACCAATAGGCTTAAAACCTAGCAAAATAAGGTACAACTTCGACAAGCTGTACCACAGCATCTATCGAAGCTAATCCATTTTTTCTTGTTTCCCCTTTTCTCTCATAGAGTTGATCGAGTTAGTTAGAAATTTCAGAATTTTAGGACTGATATCTGACGAGCAGTGATCGTGTAATGACAAAAAACGCTATTTCGCGCGCGCTCGCCGTTCCGCCTGGAGTTCTCCCCTTAAATCAATTGAATAAATTGATCGCACTGAAAGAAATATCATTTGTAAAATACAATAAAATTGCTACGAAAGCCAGTAACTATGGTTAGCCAGAGTAATCGGTGTCCAGAAGAGTAAATAAATTTCGCGTTTTGCCATCTTGTCAATCGGACCTAGTAACATAATTGTACTATTCTAAAGGTAACTGATCATTTTTCTTTTTATAAAACGATTTAGATCATAAATTGATCTCTATTTTGAACTGCTCTTCTATAAGGGCTTTGTGATAAGTAAGGTCGACATAAAATACCGAATAACATGAGCGCTTGTTCAGTGTAGTCTTCACTCATCAATCTTCCTTCCAACCCAAGATTTGAGCAATAGATCCTCAATCTTGGTCCTTCATAATTTTATTCTCAATCTTAGGTTCGATTGTCTCGACGGCATTTGGAATAAATACCAGCAATCGACGGTTTCAGCGGCGGAGCTTATAAAATTCAATACATTTCACAGCTTAAAAAAACAAAATCGGGTAAACCTTAATAGAAAGATTCACTATATTTAACAGCACCAGAGACGAGTAAAACGCTTAACAGTTAGAGTATGAACTAAGGTGCAAAATGCAGGAACGAACATCGAATTTGATATGTGCTACGTCATAGCGCTGAGTGGGGTAACAACTATACATTTGAATACACCAACAATACAACAATGAATAGCATCTTTTAGAATTAATTACAATAAAATCATTTTATTTTTACGCATTCGCAAAATAACGCGGCTTCTTACACAATCGCTCGTACTACCAAATACTATCTATACAATGATTTATCACATATCCACATTGACATAAGAAATTCGCTTTTCTCCGTAAGTACTTCCTCGCCGTTAAGTTCCGCTTGCTTCCAATATGCAAAGGCTTCCCAAAAGAAGAAAGGGATATAATGTATTTTTTTTAAGTTTACAAATGATGGATCATTGTAATTGACTGAAAAATGTCTATGCCCTTTTGGAATTTGACGTTTTTAATGTAAAATACAAATATTCAATTAAAACAAAAATTATAAAGACTTCGAGAAATTAGGCATGGGGTAAAATTCAAGATTTTTGTGGACCTATACAAAACGTTCTACCAATACTCGTTGAATCCTCGTCTAACACTCGCATACTGTATCGTTAGGCGAATTATTCGACTTTTAATGAGACGATCGAGAGCAAGAATTGAGGGTCCATATAGTTTACCAATACGCTCTCAAGTAGAAAAGTTCTCAATTATTAGGACCTATGAAGGGTTCACAGGCCTTCGTCAAATGCGTTGATGGGTTTTGCAATAGATCCGGCAAAACATGGTGAGGGCTCATGAGCTCCGCTCATATAAATGCGGCAGATCATAAACAATAATCTATGCGAAGCGTCAACTGTTTCATCTCTTAGCGACAGATGTGAAAGTTTTTAGAAATTCTCTACTGTTGCTGACAACATTGCTAGTTGCCAAAAGGTAATCCGTCTGCAGGAGGAAATATTTCATGGAATTAATTGGATGCGTTTGTATCTGTGGCAAAAACCACTCCCAGCTCGAAATTTCGACTGCCAATCAGAAAGCCAAACGCATTGACGCAAAACATCAACGCATTTGACTGAAGCCTGCTTTACAATTCGATGGTCATCTTAAATCGGAATTGAAGCAAAGTAATAATAAACCTCTGCAGAATCATTAGTACCTAGCGTTTTTCCTTCGATTTTAGACATGGGATAGGAAATATATTTTTTCTCAAAATGGAGCGCCGAAAACGTTAGACCGTTATTGTGTGAAAAATTTTCGGAGCATTTGGAAGCAATGAAACAAAATCAGGCATGTTGAAATTTTCATTTAATATTCCGCTTCTTTTCAATATTAGATTCCGTTAATTAGAAGACCGTTAATTTTATAGCAGCTGATCTCCAGGGTTTAGGAAAAAGTTATTCTTTGCACTGGACCGAGCCGAGATGGGTAGTTTTAACTGCAGCAACTTGCGTACAGTAGAGCAAGAAATTAAAAATGACCATGATAACTCTATGGGCTAGGTGAATTATTAACAAAGCCCAACGAATAAACGTATTGAACTTAATATTATACTCTGTAATAACAAGAGCAAGAAGCTCTCATCTTTTGATATGAGTTTTCTGTTGGACTGTTTCCGGTTTCTCTATTAAAGCTTGAAATGGCCATGCAGTTTCCTTGGTCCTGATTTACGGCTCTCTTATATCAGAACGAGGCAGAACGATTTTCTCTAATAGAAACGTCGAAGAACAAATGTTTGGCCAATTGTAACGATGACTGGTAATCAGCAGAATAGCTTTGCCCTAGGGTTTTCGATCTTTCCATAATTGAACTTATTAGTCTACAAGTTTCCTATGAATATTGCCATCTGCACAAACACACCCGCAAATTAAAAAATTATTCGTAGCTTGAATTTAATTAGAACTGAAAATTGATTATCAGTTCACTTCGGCCATCAACAGGTTCAACGGTCATAGCTTCAGCTTTCTTACCTGATATTGATACTATTTTTCCAAATATTCTTCCAGCATTCTGGAAAAAAGAACAGCAATCGCACTGGTTTTAATTTATTTTCTCTAGCCTCACAAAAAAATGGTAATAGACTGGTTATAGAAAAAAATGTAACACCACTTCAGTCACTCCAAGTGATATGAGTTTCGAGGTAAAACCTTGTTTATTTATGTTGAATAAGTTGTCGTTCCGCGTATTGATGTCAACCAGACGAGTCCATTAGCTTAGCGTTTCAAGTAGGTAGTTAGTTTTCTCTAGCCTCACAAATAATAATAGACTGGCGATAGAAAAATGAAATCCATTTTACTCCTACTGGTCAATAACCGATGTAATTTGACAAGCAAGCTGGAGCGTCTCAGAGCAACTGAGCTGCTGGGCGAGGTGACATAAACTTGACCACGGCCAAAATTTCCAGAGGATATTAGTACTATGGTGAAGAATATACGAAATTATGTCGATGGTTTTGGAAACTCGTTTATTTGACATGTCTCTTCACTTATGTTCAGTATGACTCCTTGACTCAATTTACGATGGTCCCGACTCCGAGATCCGTTGGGTAGATAATCCTTATCCAGAATCACGAGGATTAATAGATGATTTTGACGATGAAGACTTGCTCTTGGTCGAATCAGACATTTGAACTCCCGTGTTTGAAGGTTAAGGCGACGATATTTTCACCAACTGCTATTTTCCCCAGACGAATCGACCAATTTTTTACTAACAGCCCACGGTTTACACCTGACACCATGTTGTTAATGTGGCAAAAAAAAAAAAACTGGAGTGAAAACTTGTTTTAAGTTACGAACTGGTGAGTTCAAATGGCAGCTATAATATCCGTCCAAACATCGCTCCACTCAAAATTGATGGTGCAATCCGCCAATCTTTTGATTCAATAGAAAAATTGGGCACGACAATACCGCCTCTACATCTCGCAAGCGAAAAGTTGCGATTTTACTGTCACTCATCGGACAACAGGGAATGGATGTATTTAATTCATTCGGTCTGGACGAAGGAAACCTCAAATTGAACAATTTATTCGCCAAATTCGACAATCATTTAAATCCAAAAGCAAATTTAACGATTAAAAGGCACACAATTGTTTCTCTCGTCAACAGAAACCGGGAGAGTCTATCGATGAATACGTCACTGCATTGAAGAATTTGAGTTCCACTTGTCGATTAGAAGGGCTAAAAGATTCGTTAGTCAAAGATATTCTCATTCTGGGATTAAAAAAAGTTAATCTCCATATGAAAGACGGTCTCCTCCAAGAAGAAGATTTAACATTGGAAACCGCTATTCGGATTTGCCGCAGTCTTGAAAGATCCAAGATCCAAGCTCAAGAGACATGTCAAATAAATGAGTGTCCAAAACCATCGACATCACTTCATCCATTCTTCACCATATTAACACAGAGAGTGATATAATATGAACCAGACAGATGTAGAAACCTACCACCAAACTAGGCAGTTGTACCAACAACCCAGGATTGCAAAAATATAACGTGTTGAGTTGTCTAGGGACAAATGCTGATATTTTGTCACAGACTGGGTAGATCTACCGGTTGGCAATGTAAGATCTTCATTTTTTAAATTATCATCAGAAATAATGGAAAACTGGATGCTCCCTCTGCTTGCATCTCCGAGAAGGAAAATATTCACCACTTATGGTGGATTTCACAAAAAAAAAACCAGTTGGAGTCAGCCATATCATACGTCAGACACATCTCTCCAACAACCCACAAACCGACAAGTTGACACCGACTGCGGGCCGGTCTGTTGGAACAGAGGGAGAAAGGATCAGCCAATCAGAGTGGGTTGAGCTTGCGTTCGGCTCTCCACTAACATAACAGACCGGAGGAATCTTTTTGCCGTGCCCGCATAATCTTCCCGTACTGGTTTCCTCGTACACAAGAGATTCATAACACAATAACATTCCATGTCAGGTCCACGTACCGTCGTTTGTTAACTCCATCCCCACCCTCGTACGAGATCGACGTACGTCGATGGTCTGTCACTGTGGGCTGTTGGGGAGAGTGTCTGACTTGGGATACCGCTTTTTTTAGAGTTAGCTGAACAGGCAACGCCAACAAGCAATGTAACTAGCAACGACCTTTGTTTTCACTAGCAACATTGCTTGTTGGCATTGCCTGTACAGCTAACTCAAAGACTAACTCCAACTCAATTTTTTTGGTTGGGAATTGTGAGCCTGCATGAAGGAATTTCTTCAAGGATACTTCCTAAATAAAATGAGAGTTTCACTTTTTGCTAAAACAAAAATACAATGATGTAAAGAAACAATGTATAAATCCTCATTCTTTCAAAATCTTACATCAACATGAGCCCATTCTCACGTTTCAGGCTCTTCACATCGCCCTTTCACTCTTGAAGAGGAATACTTTCTTAAACGACAACGAGAAAACGGTTTATATACAAGTTGAAATATGCGACTAGAAATAGGAACAAAATATATGCGTTCAGAGGAGTATATAGACACTACATAATAAAAATCTCCTCGAACGTACCCGTGTGTCTGTCCTAGAATAATCTTTTGCCACTGATTTCAGTCAACCAAGCTATGCCACTCGTTGGGGGCTGTTGGACAATATTTAATCGAGTAATATTCCAATTCGATGGAAGAGAGTCGTTTCACTTGAAACAGCTTTTTCTTTCTATAGTGCTAGTTTCGCCGGAGTGCGACTAAGCGAGCAAAGCATTGAAAAACTAACCTTTGGGCAGGATTTTTTTTACTCTCTATTGTAAAACAGAACCCTCAGAGCATCAAGTCGGAAGATGCGAATCAGCGCTTAGCCCGGAAGTTGACCTTGCGTCGAAGACCTGCAACTGGTCAGTATCAATAATAACTAATTACTATAATAGTTTTTTGTCCGTTTTTTCCTCCCGAAGCTGATTCGTCTCGGGTATTTTCAAATCCACGTCTGCGTTGGCTGTTGAGAAAGCCTGCGACCGGGATCGTGTCAGGATTGTTCAGCGTTTCGCCAACGCTTGCGCGATCGGAAGTTGGAGTGGTAGGCGAAATTCCCACTTATCGTTGTCATGGTTGTTGAGTTCGAATTGCAGTGCGAGTTGTCGTTCGCATTTCTATGCATTGTTCCTAAAAATTGATTAAAAAAAAAAAATTTAAAAATTAAAAAATTTTTTTTTGCCACAAAAAATGTTTTTGCATGATTTCCCATTGAAAAGATCAAATCTGAATTCTACCGATCGGATTTTTCATAACAATATCTACTTTTGTATAGTAAATTGATTGGATGTGGGAGTTTAAGCCGAAGCAGGATCGAACGTGATTTAAAACGTTGATAACCTCCTTAAACCAATATAAAAAGAAAGTTTACACTAGAGTGGAATGAGCGTTCCTTGTCGAGCGAAAATGAAACGTTAAATCGAATGTGAAGAAGGCCTCTCAAAAGCAATCCATCTATTTTAAAGGCATAAGGTAAACAAACATTTTCGAAATATCTCTTCCGACGGGACTTTGATCAATCACAGCATGCGATATGTACAAATACAAGGAATCAAGTTGAAAAAGAAAAATAGTGAGAAAATACACCTACCTACAACAATGCTTCAAGACCACTGGGCAACAAACAGGAAAAATGGTATTCTTGTAAAGGTTGTAATTTTTCCAATTGAATACAATTTTGTTAAATTTAAATTTCGATAGGTAACGAATAGTTCTAAAACGAAGAATTAGCTATGAACACTATAACTCGGTTTTATTCAAGATAATTCGATTAATACTAATGTTGAATGTCCTAAATGAAAGTACCCATAATTTAAATGGTTAATAAATAATATTGCCGGATCACTTTTTTCGATTTTACAGCTTATGAACTAATGAAATGAGTGCTACTCAATGCTAAAATTGAGACGCTCGGTGTCAAACAAAGCGCATTTAAACTTTCTTTAAAACTAGTGAAGTGCATTCTACGGGGAAACAAAACGAATCTTACGTGTTACGAAGAACAGCCAACTGCATTCTGCGGCTGGTTAGAATGTGTACGTGTAAATAACACACTCGTGAGTAATTCGAAACGCACGAGTTGCTCATTTTGAGGTTTTAGTGACTTCTACGCAAACTATTTTGTGAAATGATATGAATCCTGAAAGTTGAAATCCATAGAAAAACGTAGGCCCCGATCATATAATATCAAGAAATTTTTACATTAACGATAAAAATAATAAAGGCTCAAGGCAATAGTCAAGAAAATTATCTAGAGCTCTCTTGTAGCCCAACAAAACAGAAAGGTCCAAGTATTTTTTTTCTTTATCAAGGATGTTCTTGAATTTCGTTTTCCAGTCCGATTAAAAAGTTCCGATACTGTAATTAATTGTTTCCTCCGGTAAGTGCAATAAGTGTGCGAATCTTCAAATATTACGGAGAACAATCCAAGACTATGGTGCGAGCCAATCGCCGAAATATTGGCATTCAAGATAGTTGTTACTTACCTCCGTCAAGACGACTGAAGTGACGCTTGCCGGGCTATTACTCGGGATACCATCAGCGTAAAAATCTAAAATGTTCGACACAAAGCATCCGCATGCGTCATTTAGACCACGAATTTGGAAAAATTTGTTTTGCTATTCAACCGAAGAAAAGTTTCCACGTCACTGACGTCACAATATTCTTTTTCGAAGTTGTAGGCGAGGGATTTAGATTTGACCCGGCATATTCAGGTCGGAACGTAAAATAAAGTTAGCTACGATGATGTTGTAGTTCATGCTTCAATCAAATATAGTTGATCGACGCTCGGAATAAATACCATTTCTGATAATCCTGTAATGGGATTCGGGGGATCCGGAACAGGAGTAGTTGTAGCGGCTTGTAACTGCTTCACGTCTCGTGAGTCCCTCAGGAGGAACTTGCACGAACGGGCACCACGCGAAAAATTGTTTGAAACCCCTTCGAAACCTGGAAAGCAAACGAAAATAATATCAGTGCACAAAGATTACCGAAATCAGGCGAACATTAGTATAACTGACGCAACATCGGATGGCACGGTTTTTTTTCTCCTTGTCGCATTTTTTGATATACGGAAGGTGTGAGGAGGAGAAAAACCAGGCAACTCATTCTACGATTCTTTATTTGCTGGCCGGGCACTTTCGCCTATTCGGGCATCATTGGCTCTACTTTGTCCTGAGGATTTTGTACTCAGAACCTCAGTGAATTTATTGTACAGAAAGAGTATTTTATCGTTCAGGTGTCGTTGAATATTTGTCGTCCCATCACCTTTCCCTCATCACATTCGCTCAGGTCCCGACCTCAAACATGTAGCAGTATTAGTCAAGTGTAAATAAAAAAAACTTTTAAAAAAAAAATAAAACCGACTTCAAAAAGTTTGTCTATAAAATACACTCTGAAAAGGAAAAAATAACAAAAATGTCCCAACTTCGCAGCAACTCATTCGCCAACTACACATTTTAAGGACTACTTTACTACTCGTATTGACCTGACCACTTCCTGATTGATTGGATCACCTTCCCTAATAATATAAAAATTACTATTTCTCATTTCCCAAATGATTAAAAGATTTTCCTTTCACCTCTGAATTGCCTCCAGATTGATCATCTTTTGGAGTCGGCGCCTCTCTTATATTGTATTGGAAAAGCCTATAGATTCCGAATTACCAGTAGTATGAATATAAATATCATGAGTTTTCACGATTCTTGAACAGAGCAAATCAGCATTTATGAGAACTGATCATTAACAATATCGATTTGAAGGTGACTATTCACGCCTTTTCCTAAAAACCATTTCAGATTTCTCTAACAATCTTTACGTCCAGACCAAGACTTATTACCTGGCACCTACTAATTTATCGAAAATTCATATTTATTTGTAACCATCGGTTATTTTGCCAGAGAGGCGCCGACTCCAAAAGATGATCAATCTGGAGGCAATTCAGAGGTGAAAGGAAAATCTTTTAATCATTTGGGAAATGAGAAATAGTAATTTTTATATTATTAGGGAAGGTGATCCAATCAATCAGGAAGTGGTCAGGTCAATACGAGTAGTAAAGTAGTCCTTAAAATGTGTAGTTGGCGAATGAGTTGCTGCGAAGTTGGGACATTTTTGTTATTTTTTCCTTTTCAGAGTGTATTTTATAGACAAACTTTTTGAAGTCGGTTTTATTTTTTTTTTAAAAGTTTTTTTTATTTTTCTCTTTTTAGTGACTTACAATTATGGACAGCTCTCTTTACAGAATTTTCCCAAGCTTTCATTATTGTGTTCTTGTCACTTACTACTAACCGTCCAAACTCAATTCATAAGTCCGTTGAACGATGAAGTTCTAAAGTATAATGATTACCTAACTATTTTCAATGTTATTATGTTGATTGAGAGTGAGTTTGAACGTTTGGAATAATCCATCCACTGATTTGGGTCTCTTGGTCAACATACCGGATACATTGATCCCATTGATACACCTTACAAAACTCAAATAATTGTCTACACCATTGCTGGTTACTGAATTGCACCGATTCACTCGTTCTTTATTTCTCAAACGATAATAGAGTTATGATTTCTTGAAGCGTATCCGCAATCACACTGAATGAGAGAATCCGAACCAAATTTCAGAAATTCGCCAAACGTTTGTGCATTAAAATGAAGTTATTTGGCCTTCAAAACCATGTTATTTATTGAAAATTTAACGCTGAATTCAAATTTTTTAACGAGAATGCTATGACTAACGTAATTTTTTTTCTACAAGCATAAATAGTCCAAAAAACGTGATTTTGAAACAAATTTTTTAGAAATACGGCCTAAAAAGTATCTACTTTCAATCCAATCGATACCAAATTTGAATCACGTAAACTAGACTCAAATTTGAACAATTTAAGTTTAAAAACGATGGAAAAACAGTTTTCGTTTGGAAGTTATGAGGTCTCAAACACAGGTCCATTAAAACATCGATTGCTCCCTTATTATGCCACCTAAACTTGATTTTTTACCATCGTTAGAAAGCTCTAGCTAAGTGCTTTCAAGTGCAATAGTGTTCATATTTTTTTTCTCGACGTGGTTGGGAACGGTGCTCGAAAAACCTCAAAAAAGTGAAAATCGGCATCACGTTTTTTGTTACACTTTCTTATCTACACGCTATATTAGGATGCCGAACGAAAAATTGGAGCTAGGCCCTTGTAGGCAGATAAATTATGAACAAAATGACACCAGAAACAAAACAATCGAGCAAATATTCTAGAAGTTATAAGCTTGCAAAGTCAAAACTTCCCTTTTTCGCGAAAATCACGTTTTCCCGCGTTTCTCCGCGTCTGGAGACGTAACTACTGCATGGACTCAATTGAAAAAATTATGGGACCTACCTGGATAATAACCCTTTCAAACAAAAAAAAAAGTAACCCGATCGGACGTACAGGAGCTGAACGCCGGTGGACAACACATACCGAAAAAAAAAAAAAAAAAATCCCGCTAGACGACCATAGTAACCTCCTCCTTGTTTGAAGTCGGTTAAAAATAAAATGCAACTCAAACAATTCTTTTTTTATCCATAAAGTGCAACAGAATTGAATTGACGAATGTAGTACCTGTATGTATTCTAAGATAAGTTTTGACAAAATTTGTCCAGTAACATTATTTTTAATCCTTTTCTTGCTTTTTTCACTTAGCTTGCGTCTTACAATGAACGCTTGAGACGCCAAAAAATACAACAGCACAAATTATAATACGTAGTTGAATTCAGCAAAAATTCTGTTCCGAAATTGTTACAGTTAACTCTTTGGTTGATATTCTGGATTTACATTATTTGATTAAGGAGTAACGTAAATCAGTTTCCTAAATGCGTCTACTTTTCGGAGTTTCGTCACATGAGGTGAACTCTTCAGATGTGACGAAACGTCCGTAAACTAAAACTACTCACGCGAGTGAATAGAACGTCGCCCTACGATGAAATTTAACCACATCGTATTTTAATTTCGACGACACAATTTGCTACAAAAGTTCGATCGCTCGACTATGTCAAAAAATGCGACGATACGAAAAAGTTTCGAACGATGGACAGCGGGAATTGCAAAGGCGTTGAAACGTCAATCGTGAGAGAAATGGCCTTGATACTGGCAAAGCACACTCGCCAGATGAACAATGATTTGCTTTCAGAGTAGGTCGTAAGTAAATGGAACCGACTACTACGGACGAAATGGGGTGTTCGAGGGAGTTTTTAAATCGGCCGTTTAGAACAGCAGGAGGCTCAACAGAGGCGGGACGCTTTAGTTCGCGCTGATATAAAAGCATCGAGGGCTGTGAACGCTTTATAAAGTTTCACACAAGTTGACGTGAAATGAGCGAACTTCCCGCGCAACATTCGAAAGTTTCAAACCCGTAATTTGGAAAATTAACATTACACCTAGCACAATTGATGGGACGTCGAATAAAAATCACGATTTTTCACAGAGCCAGTACGTTTCCTTGTAAAATTTGCTCAAGATCGACAAAAACGTTCCAAATGAAAAACGCTGCAAAATGTACAGTGCTTTATATTATTCATATTCATATTATTGGTAAGTAAGGGCAAATTCCTGGGTGAAAATTTCAATTTCATATTTTTTCATTTTCGTTTGCAATGATGAACCATTGTAATCGCCGCTTTCGTAGTCTTTGTTTATTAAGTACGTCCGATCAGTTCAAATCGAGATGGGAACTCATCATGATGATAAGTGCTTCGGTGTCAATCGTCAATATGATTAGCCACATGAACGTCTGTGGTTTTCGCGTCATAAAGCCTGGATATCGGGGTTATATTGGTACGAGTAATATTGATAAACTGGCGTTTACTCGTATTAGCGCATCTGTTTGGCTTCCCATACTGCGGTCAACTAACAATAACCAGAATCAGCTGGAGGCAGTTGCTACCGCTGCTCTCGTCATACTTGCAAGCGATATTCTACAGTTGCTGTACAATGTTTGAAGATCTGAGCACCGTTTACATTCGGTCTGGCCTTAACGGAAATAGGTTTACAAGGTAGACGCTTCCCCTTGACAAACACCATTTGGCTAAATATTTGATGTTCATCAGGCGAACGCTGGCCTCTACGACGCTCACATAGCTCTCAATTGTAACAACTGCTGAACAGGAAGATCGAAAGCCAGCGTAATCCGACTGTTACAATGATAAGAATGCGGTCGTATTTTCTATTTCAATAGACCGCTGATCGATGGAAGGAAATTTACATCAGGACCTTTACTGCAATGCTTGAATCTACTTGATACTTGCAAGCTTAGCAAACGTAGAAACGGATAATAGAAGCCATCGTGAGATTCGACTGAGTTTTCTCCTCGTCGTTCGGAAAAGTTAACGATCCTCCTTGCGATTCGCATGTAGAAACGGGGAAAGTTATAACGCGTATTAAACCAGATCTACGCTTGTGGAAGGCACGAGCGGAATTTATGTTCGCCGTTGAATAATGGGAATCTCCTCGAATCACGTGCAAAGTTTAGACAACCATGTTCATTTAGGTTGGCATAGGAACAAAAGGACGGCCGTGCCGCATATTCAGTGAAGTCCTGTCCTGCTTAGAGTTGGGAGACAAAGCCATCGGAAGGCAGCCTGCTGCTTAGCTCAGCCTCGCTGTGTATTCGTGAGGACGACGGCAAATCTTCGGTTGATGAAGGGTTTCGCGAATGGAAATCGAGAAGGCAAAGCTCTGCGCTAATCATGCCCCTATCAGTTAGCCATTCGCCATTGGTCTCCACCCTTATCCCATTTGCGACTTTGCCCTCTCGAAGATATAAGATAAAGATTGATAAAATCACAGACGTGCGTCTAATGAACGCAGTTTCCCAGGCATTAGAAGCGAAAATGATACATCGGCTGTAACTTCCAATGGGAGTTTTAGTGCATTTCGTGTATTTTTGAAAACTAAAACGTAGGAGTTATGCTCTTTTTCTTGTCATCGCGTTTTTTGATGTCCATGGGTTTTGAGGGGGAGAAAAACCAGGCAACTCACTCTCCGATTCTTTATTGGCTGGCCGAGCAGTTTCGCCCATTCGGGCATTCGGGCAGGCGAAAGGGCTCGGCCAGCCGATAAAGGGTAGGAGTTTTGGTTACTGCGTTAAATCATACCATGTTTCTTATGGTGACTAACAGAATGATACAATTTTACTAAGTAACCAAAACTTTCACGTTTATGTTATAGAAAAAAAAGCCTCGAGTCCATAATTAAATCTATGTAGGCAAATATATTTTTCCAAAGCTCAAAAATCAGCCACAGAATGCGCGGTAATTATTTGAGAAACGCTGAACCTACCGATCTCATTATAGTCTCTGTGATTGTACTTGAAGAAAATGCATAGCTTCTACAACCATAAAAATGTACTACTTTAGAAAATTTCAAAACTCGAAAAACTCCATAAAAACCGCAATAACAAATGAACCGTTAAAACTACCGTGTTTTCGATTTGGTCCCAAGCTGAAATTCTCATTTGAACTCGCCCTCTGCTTTGATCTGGCTGGCCAACAAAATAATTTTTCCGAGATGGATTTTTCATGAAAAAATCAAATTTGATGAGAAACATAATGGAGATTAAGTCCGGGGGAAATTTTTCTTCCTTCTAGAATTCAAATCTCCGATGCATGAAACGGATATTGTGTGATGTGTTTTCTTGAAGAATTCAAAAGTCAATTTTTTTGGAACAAGCCAAATAGCGACATTTCCTGCGAAAATTCGCAGAAACAAACCCAATTTGAACATTTTCTGTCTCAAAACCATGTTTCTGTAAAAGGCCTAATGATTTCGATGGAGAATTCGACAAGATTATAATTTACTAACTTTTAAAAGTACTATATTATGCTCTTTAATTGAGTTCATCGTAGGACTGTCCGTTCGTTGAACTCGTTCAAATAATTGGACAAATTCAGCTCTAATATAGCGATCTTTGTGAACAATCTCATTCACGCTAAATTTGTTGAACGTGCCGACGCGAAGAATGAGAGTAAATCTTTCTTCGCCAAGTTTTCCCGTAGGTTAACTATTTTTACCCAGCTCTCTTCCTGTTGAGCACTTTCAATCAGATAAAGGAAAATTTGGCTTCCCTCTTACGTGTAGAGGGAAAGAAACTTCTACGGTGAAAGAAGCAACCGGCCGCTTTTATTGAGAAAGACGTTAACGCGACAACAGAACCGTTCTTGAGAGATAGAAAACCTCAAACGTTGCAATAACAGAGAAGAGTGATAGAGCAAGCGAAGCCATCTCGAGATGCTTTTAATGTAATTTTTTCCCCTCCCACGCAGGATTTTTTTCCTTAAAAGCAGCACTCTGGACCATTTTCTCTAAAAACATTAAAACTCCGCGAAGGGCGATAAAATCTTCGCTCACAACTGTACCTCTGTAATGTGATAATTTCTACGCTTCGAAGTAGTCAGTGCGAATTGGTGCGATAAAATAATTCCCACTACTTATAATACTTTTATCTGAGGGTGGAAAATTATTATCGTTCGAACGAAAAGTGAGCTGAAAATATTATTTCCAACTAGACTGAATTTATCTCTGGTTTTAATTTAACGAATAGATTCGATATGATTGCACCCCTGATAAACTCGACACTGGTCTAACGATAAATAAGCTCTATGGTTAACAATTTATACGGAAATTATCTTATCGGTACCTATTTACAAGAAAAATTAATCAAGTGTTTGTTTCAAGTTCGCTTACCTCATGTTCATCCAGCAGTAGATGATCGGGTTGTACATGGAGTTAGACATGGCGAGCCAGTAAATTGCCAAGTAAACATCTTGGATGTATGGCAAGTTGGTGATTTCGGGCATATGCGATGTGATGATGAAGTAGACGTGAAAAGGTAACCAACAGACGCCGAAAATGCTCACGACCACTATCATCATTTTTACTACCTGAAACACAAACAGTTGACTAGACAAAGGTTATTTAAATCTTAATCTTGATTCTTATCCGTGATCAAAAATTTTCGAAATGCTAGAAATCGATTTTTCTCATTCTTCTTTTCTCTCGTCAGTCAAATAATTATACAGGGTGCGACGTGAGTCGTGGTCGACCTTTCTTCAACGTGTTCTCGAATTAATTTGCTACTAAAAAAGTCCTATTACATTTTTTTAGCTCCTGTAGAAATGCCGCCTTTTGATTTTGAACTTATTTTTCGTGCCTTCAATTTCATTTCACAAAAACTCCCAATTGTTACGCAAATTAAAATCCTATCTCACCGCATTAAATTTTCTGCCTCTCCAATGCCTAAAAATTATTTTTTGGATTCACTTGAGACCTGATAGTTATGTCAGCTTATCAAATCTATTCTTGCGATCAAATTTCAAACAAAAAAAACGAAGTTTGAATGCAGAATTTCTTTAAATTTTATATTTATATTTCATTTTATTATTTTTTATTGGCTAAAGTTACGAATGAGCGTCAGTATTTGGGCGAATTGCTATTTTCAGACTGCTAATAGATTTGTCGACACTGCTCGGATTATTTGGGTTCCATTCAAAGGAATTCCGAAAAGGGAATCTTTCGACCGAAACAAGGCGTTTCTCTTGTCTTGACCAGACCTAAGGATAGAGATGTGAAGGTAAAACCTCGACGTTGCCATGAACACCTGTCGCTTCCGAAACAGAGGGCGCTACAAACTGGTTTGGTCTCAGTAAATCCGATTTAACAGTAAAGGCGATTAAGCTTGTCGAAAACGCCAGTGGACCGAATTAATGCAGTTCGCAGTGATCCGACCTTTACACTACAGCGTTGATGTCGATTGGAGCTACATGACGGGTAAAATTGATCCAAGTTGATTGTAATCTACAGAATTCGTCTAATTATTAGTTAAAACTGAACGTTGTACATTATTTACTAAAAAATTGTCTTTGACTCGAAGATAATAAACTTGACAGCTTTGGACTGGTAAAAATGATTAATCGTATGAACTGTATTTAAGTTGAACGCACGAGATAAACTTCCAATAGAATTTAGATGAGACGAAAATTCGAGGTGAAGAAATTTAAATTCTCACAACCAAAATTTTTTCCAACATGAAAAAACTATTGAAACGCAAATTTATTCGCAAACTTATTTGATGTCAACAACAGAAAAAATGTCTTCTTCTCTTATTGCCTTCAGAGTTTGATTTTCATGTTTAGTAAATGGACTCGAAGCTTGAAGTGGGATGCAGATTAAATCGAAGACATTTTTTCTCGGCCCACCGTCATGTGAACTTTTTCAGAACTGAAAAAAGTTGACGAAAGTTCAGTGAAATAATTTCACTGCTCATATGGCGGATTTAATTTAATTTAACCAAATAAAGCAACAGGAGGAACAGAATTCTTTTCATATTATGCAAATATGGTTTACGAGCGGAATAATGTTCTCGTTGTAAAAACAATTTATAAATAACATGAAACAGGACAGCGTTTCTTACGGTTAGAATTTTTTTTTTCTTGGGCGATTACAATAATTTATTATTCAATAATAAACCAAAAAGCGTCATATCTCCTAACAAAATGAATGAAATTTTCAGAGAATATTCTCTCGGTGAATGTGCAAAAACAGAAGTTTTTACAGAGGGTTATTCGATAACACAACCGAGATCATTTAACAGTTCAAAATTTTTCCTATTTTGATTTTTACAGGCTATAAGAGTAAAATTATTTTTTATGTTGAGTTCTTAAAACGTTTGTAATGGCGAGCAGGTGTCATGAGTATTATTTGCTACTTCACTAGTGCGTATTTGGTATTTTGATTTTCAGAGGCCACAAAAATCAATATATTTTACGCTTGGGCTTTGTAAATGTTTATGAGTGACAATAGATTTTATACGTGGAGGTCACATCCCGTACTTCCGCGTTATCAAAATCTCGTTCGTATTTAGAATTTTTACGGGCTGATTCATGCGTTCTTTTGTTTGTTTGTTTTGGCTTTGTTTTTGGATACCCTGGGCCAGTTCTTCAATAACAGTTGTAGTTACTAACGTTGCGGCGTTTGTAAAATTTCTTGATTCTTCAATTGGTTATACGGGCTACTTACTAAATCATGGAAATATTGTGTGATGTACGCACACCACTGGTTTCTTTGAAAATGTAGTACTTTAACTCAATATTATTTTTTCAACATTTTTATTTTTTCAAATTTAGATGCCGTCTTCACGCCTTCAGTCGGCTTAACATCTTCAAACCATGGGCATGCTAAAAACGCATGACTGCAAGTCGTAGAGGGCATGGTAGATAGTAGATACAATGTAAGTAGAAAGAGCTCAAAATCGTTCTCAACTGGTGAAATATGTAATAAAATGTACATCTTTTTACATCCGTATACACGTGGTAAATGGACTTATTGTGATCGTCTGAAAAGTTAAATCGGGAACGGAGGTGAATTTGGAAGAAATGTTCACAGTAAAGAAACACTTTTTGAACAAGTATCTGTGTGACCGTCTGTCCGGGTGCCAAACAATGACATAGATCGTCATATATATCTCCGTGAAAAATAAATTATACGCAATAAAATTCTGTGGTCCTAGTGAATGCGCAAAAGTGGCTGTTTCCGGATTTTGGAATACAGACACTACTCTCGAAATTTGACCATTCAATGTTTAATCTGTTTCGATTTTTACAGGCTATATGCATCAATATTTTTGAACGTTTGAGGATATATATTTTTTTATAATGGTTCACACACCGTACCTCCGCATTATGAGATTTTGTCACGATTTGCAAGAGCGTATGTGGTATTATGATTTTCACAGGCTGTAGCAGTCAATATTTTCAAACGTTTGAAGTCTTGAAATATTTGTTATAAATAGAAGATGACCCTTGATTTTTTTATCTATTTGCTCACACAGTACTTTGACGTTATGATTATTTTCCGCTATAATATTTGAACGCTCAAGGTCTTCGATAGTTAGGGTATTCATTATTTTATTGGAGCGTTTTCGAATTTTTGGGCCACCTTGTTGTAAAAATGACTTGCTTTCATAGATTTTGTTTTGTATAGTTTGGATCACACACTGTACTTCCGCCGAATGCGGTTTTTTCCCGATTCGACTTTTACGCCA